>JAKFHT010000019.1:0-95642 GCA_023783455.1 Erythrocebus patas
AAATCGGATCAAACGGACCAGACCGGCCCAGACCGCCTAAAACTGGGCCACAAACCGGTTTTGACCAGATGAGACCGGATCAAACCGGTTTTGACTGCCTCAATCCGGTTTGACTGGCTCAAACCAGACCAGACCATTCAAACCGGTTTTGACTGCCTCAATCCGGTTTGACTGGCTGAAACCGGTTTTGACCAGCTCAAACCACTCAGACCGGTAAAACCGGTTTTCACGGCTCAAACCGGTTTTGACCTGATTAGACCAGCTCAAACCAGACCAGACCGGTTCAATGCGGTTTTGACTGCCACAAACCGGTTTTGAACGGCTCGAACCGGTTTTGACCTGCTCAAACCACACCAGACAGGCTGAAACCGGTTTTGACTGGCTAAAACCGGGTTTGACCAGATGAGACCGGATCAAACCGAATCAGACCGGCCCAGACCGGCTAAAATCGGATCAAACCGTACCCGACCGGCCCAGACTGCCTAAAACTGGGCCACAAACCGGTTTTGACCGGTTCAAACCAGACCAAACCGGCTCAAACCGGTTTTGACCAGCTCAAAGCGGTTTTGACCGGATCAAACCAGACTCTACCGGCCCAGATGAGCTGAAAGCGGATCAAACAGGACCAGACTGGCCCAGACCAGCTGAAAGCGGGCCACAAAGCGGTTTTGACCGGCTAAAACCAGACCAGACCGGCTCAAACCGGTTTTGACCAGCTCAAAGCGGTTGTGACCGGATCAAACCAGACTCTACCGGCCCAGATGAGCTGAAAGCGGATCAAACAGGACCAGACCGGCCCAGACCGCCTGAAAGCGGACCACAAAGCGGTTTTGACCGGCTAAAACCAAACCAGACCAGCTCAAACCTGTTTTGACCAGCCTGAGCCGGTTGACAACGGCTCAAACCGGACCAGAGCGGCTCAAACCGGTTTTTACCAGATGACACCGGATCAAACCGGACCAGACCAGCTCACACCGGATCAACCCGAAGCAGAGAGGCCCAGACCGGCTGAAACCGGATCAGACCGGCCCAGACTGGCTAAAACCGGGCCAGACCGGCTCAAACCGGTTTTGACCGGCTCAAACCAGACCAGACCGGTTCAAACCGGTTTTGACTGGCTCAATCCGGTTTTGACCGGCTCAAACCACTCCAGACCGGCTAAAACCGGTTTTCACCAGCTCAAACCGGTTTTGACCTGATTAGACCGGATCAAACCAGACCAGACAGGCTCAGAAAGGCTCGAATCCGTTTTGACTGGCTTCAACCAGACCAAACCGTCTCAATCCGGTTTTGACCCGCTCGAACCGGTTTTGACTGCCTCAAACCAGACCAGACCGGCTCAAACCAGACCAGACCGGCTCAAACCTGTTTTGACCGGGTCAAACCGGTTTTGAACTGCTCAAACCACACCAGACCGGCTGAAACCGGTTTTGACCAGCTAAAACCGGTTTTGACCGGATGAGACTGGATCAAACCGAATCAGACCGGCCCAGACCGGCTAAAATCGCATCAAACCGGACCAGACCGGCCCAGACCGCCTAAAACTGGGCCACAGACCGGTTTTGACCGGTTCAAACCTGACCAGACCGATACAATCCAATTTTGACCAGCTCAAACCGGTTTTGAACGTCTCGAACTGGTTTTGACCATCTCAAACCGGTTTTGACTGGCTCAAACCACACCAGACCGGCTCTAACCGGTTTTGACCTGCTGAAACCGATTTTGACCGGATGAGACCGTATCAAACCGGACCAGACGGGTCCGGTCCGGCTAAAACCGCCTCAAACCGGACCAGACTGGCCCAGACCGCCTGAAACCGGGCGAAACCAGCTCAAACATATTTTGACCGGCTCAAACCAGACCCGGCTGGCTCAAACTGCTTTTGACCGGCTCAAAACACACCAGACCGGCTCAAACCGGTTTTGACCGGCTGAAACCATACCAGACCGGCTCAAACCGGTTTTGACCAGCTCAAACCGATTGTGACCATATGAAACCGGATCAAACCGGACCAGATATGCCCAGACCAGCTAAAACCAGATCAACCCGGACCAGAACGGCCCAGACCGCCTAAAACCGGGCCAAACCGTCTCAAACCTATATTGACCGGCTCAAACCAAACCAGACTGGCTCAAACCGGTTTTGACCGGCCTGAGCCGGTTTAGAACGGCTCAAACCAGACTAGACCGGCTCAATCCGGACCAGACCGGCTCAAACCGGTTTTGACCGGATGACAACGGACCAGACCGGCTCACACTGGATCAAACCGGACCAGACCGTCCCAGACTGGCTAAAACCAGGCCTGATCGGCTCAAACTGGATTTAACCGGCTCAAACCAGACCAGACCGGTTCAAAACGGCTTTGAATGGCTCAATCCGGTTTTGACCGTCTCAAACCACTCCAGACCGGCTAAAAACCGGTTTCCACCGGCTCAAACCGGTTTTGACCTGATTAGAACGGATCACACCGGACCAGGCGGACTCAGACAGGCTCGAATCGGTTTTGACTGGCTTCAACCAGACCAAACTGGCTCAATCCGGTTTTGACTAGTTTGAACCGGTTTTGACCAGCTCAAACAAGACCAGACCGGCTCAAACCAGACCAGACCGGCTCAAACCGGTTTTGACTGGCTGAAACCGGTTTTGACCTGCTCAAACCACACCAGACCAGCTGGAACCGGTTTTGACCGGCTAAAACCGGTTTTGACCGGATGAGACCATATCAAACCGAATCAGACCGGCCCAGACAGGCTAAAATCGGATCAAACCAGACCAGACCGGCCCATACCGCCTAAAACTGGGCCACAAACCGGTTTTAACCGGTGCAAACCAGACCAGACAGGCTGAAACCGGTTTTTACCGACCTGAGCCGGTTTTGACCGGCTCAAACCGACCAGACCAGTTCAAACCGGTTTTCACTGCCTCAATCCGGTTTTGACCGGCTGAAACCAGTTTTGACCAGCTCAAACCATTCCAGACCGGGTAAAACCGGTTTTCAGTGGCTTAAACCGGTTTTGAACTGATTAGACCAGCTCAAACCAGACCAGACCAGTTCAATGCAGTTTTGACCAGCACAAACCGGTTTTGAATGGCTCGAACCGGTTTTGACCAGCTGAAACCACTCCAGACTGGCTGAAACCGGTTTTGACCGGCCTGAGCCGGTTTAGTCCGGCTCAAACCAGACTAGACAGGCTCAATCCGGACCAGACCGGCTGAAACCAGTTTTGACCGGATGACAACGGATCAAACCGGACCAGACCGGCTCACACCGGATCAAACCGGACCAGACAGGACCAGACCGGCTGAAACCAGATCAAACCAGACCAGAGCGGCACAGACCGGCTAAAAGCGGGCCATACCGCCTCAAACTGGTTTTGACCGGCTCATACCAAACCAGACAGGTTCAAATCGGTTTTGACTGGCTCAGTCCGATTTTTACCGGCTCAAACCGGTATTGACCGGGTCAAATCACTCCAGACCAGCTAAAACCGGTTTTCACCGGCTCAAACCGATTTTGACCTGATTTGACCGGATCAAACCGGACCAGACGGGCTCAGACAGGCTCGAATCGGTTTTGACTGGCTTCAACCAGACCAAACCGGCTCAAACCGGTTTTGACGGGCTCAAAACCTGTTTTGACTAGCTCAAACTGGTTTTGACCTGCTCAAACCACACCAGACCGGCTGTTACCGGTTTTGACCGGCTCAAACCCGTTTTGACCGGCTCAAACCAGA
The DNA here is from genome assembly GCA_023783455.1 of Erythrocebus patas. Lineage (NCBI taxonomy): Eukaryota > Metazoa > Chordata > Mammalia > Primates > Cercopithecidae > Erythrocebus > Erythrocebus patas. The sequence continues at coordinate 3,735 of JAKFHT010000019.1, forward strand.
CCAGACAGGTTCAAATCGGTTTTGACTGGCTCAATCCAGTTTTGACCAGCTCAAACCAGTATTGACCGGCTCAAACCACTCCAGACCTGCTAAAACCGGTTTTCACCGGCTCAAACCGGTTTTGACCTGATTAGACCGGATCAGACCGGAGCAGACGGGCTCAGACAGGCTCGAATCGGTTTTGACTGGCTTCAACCAGACCAAACCGGCTCAAACCGGTTTGTGCGGTTTTGACTGGCACAAACCGGTTTTGAATGGCTCGAACCGGTTTTGACCGGCTCAAACCACACCAGACCAGCTGAAACCGGTTTTGACCATCTAAAACCGGGTTTGACCAGATGAGACCAGATCAAACTGAATCAGACCGGCCCAGACAGGCTAAAATCGGAACAAACCATACCCGACCGGGCCAGACTGCCTAAAACTGGGACACAAACTGGTTTTGACCGGTTCAAACCAGACCAGACCGGCTCAAAACGGTTTTGACTGGCTCAAAGCGGTTTTGACCGGAGCAAACCAGACTCGACCGGCACAGACGAGCTGAAACCGAATCAAACAAGACCAGACCGGCCCAGACCGGCTGAAAGCAGGCCACAGAGCCGTTTTGACCGGCTGAAACCAGACCAGACCGGCTCAAACCGGTTTTGACCGACCTGAGCCGATTTTGACCAGCTCAAACCAGACCAGACCGGTTCAAACCGGTTTTGAGTGCCTCAATTCGGTTTTGACCGGCTGAAACCGGTTTTGACCGGCTCAAGTCACTCCAGACCGGGTAAAACCGGTTTTCAGCGGCTTAAAGCGGTTTTGACCTGATTAGACCAGCTCAACCAGACCAGACCGGTTCAATCCGGTTTTGAACGGCACAATCCGGTTTTGAACGGCTCGAACCGGTTTGACCGTCTGAAAACGGTTTTGACCGGCTCAAACCACACCATACTGGCTGAAACCGGTTTTGACCGGCTAAAACCGGGTTTGACCAGATGAGACCGGATCAAACCGAATCAGACTGGCCCAGACCGGATAAAATCGGATCAAACCGTACCCGATCGGCCCAGACTGCCTAATACTGGGCCACAAACCGGTTTTCACCGGTTCAAACCAGACCAGACCGGCTCAAACCGGTTTTGACCGGCTCAAAGCGGTTTTGACCTGATCAAACCAGACTCTACCGGCCCAGATGAGCTGAAAGCGGCTCAAACAGGACCAGACGGGCCCAGACCGGCTGAAAGCGGGCCACAAAGCGGTTTTGACCGGCTGAAACCAGACCAGACCGGCTCAAACCGGTTTTGACCGACCTGAGCCGATTTTGACCTGCTCAAACCAGACCAGACCGGTTCAAACCGGTTTTGACTGCCTCAATTCGGTTTTGACCGGCTGAAACCGGTTTTGAAAGGATCAAACCACTCCAGACCGGGTAAAACCGGTTTTTACCGGCTTAAAGCGGTTTTGACCTGATTAGACCAGCTCAAACCAGACCACACCGGTTCAATCTGATTTTGATTGGCACAAACCGGTTTTCAACGGCTCGAAATGGTTTTGACTGGCTCAAACCGGTTTTGAATGGCTCAAACCACACCAGACCGGCTGAAATCGGTTTTGACCGGCTAAAACCGGGTTTGACCAGATGAGACCGGATCAAACCGAATCAGACCGGCCCAGACCGGCTAAAATCGGATCAAACCATACCCGACAGGGCCATACCGCCTAAAACTGGGCCACAAACTGGTTTTAACCGGTGCAAACCAGACCAGACCGGCTGAAACCGGTTTTTTAGCGACCTGAGCCAGTTTTGACCGGCTCAAACCAGACCAGACCGGTTCAAACCGGTTTTCACTGCCTCAATCCGGTTTTGACCGGCTGAAACCAATTTTGACCGGCTCAAACCATTCCAGAACGGGTAAAACCGATTTTCAGCGGCTTAAACCAGTTTTGACCTGATTAGACCAGCTCAAACCAGACCAGACAGGTTCAAACCGGTTTTGACTGGCACAATCCGGTTTTTACAGGCTCGAACCGGTTTTGACCGGCTGAAACCACTCCAGACCGGCTAAAACCGGTTTTCAACGGCCCAAACCGGTTTTGACCTGATTAGACCAGGTCAAACCGGTTTAGACCGACCTGAGCCGGTTTTGACTTGCTCAAACCAGACCAGACCGGTTCAAACCGGTTTTGACCGGCTTGAACCGGTTTTGACCAGCTCAAACCAGACCAGACCGGCTCAAACCAGACCAGACTGGCTCAAACCTGTTTTGACCGACTCAAACCGGTTTTGACCTGCTCAAACCACACCAGACCGGCTGAAACCGGTATTGACCGGCGAAAACCGGTTTTGTCCGGATGAGACCAGATCAAACCGAATCAGACAGGCCCAGACCAGCTAAAATCGGATCAAACCTTACCAGAACGGCCCAGACCACCTAAAACTGGGCCACAAACAGGTTTTGACCGGTGCAAACCAGACCAGACCGGCTCAAACTGTTTTTGACCGACCTAGCCGGTTGTGACTGGCGCAAACCAGACCAGACCGGTTGAAACCGGTTTTGACTTTCTCAAACTGGTTTTGACCTGATTAGACCGGATCAAACCGGACCAGACCGGGCCAAACCAGACCAGACCGGCTCAAACCTGTTTTGACCGGGTCAAACCGGTTTTGAACTGCTCAGACCACACCAGACCGGCTGAAACCGGTTATGACTGGCTAAAACCGGTTTTGACCGGATGAGACCAGATCAAACCGAATCAGACCGGCCCAGACTGGCTAAAATCGGATCAAACCAGACCAGCCCAGCCCAGACCGCCTAAAACTGGGCGACAAACCGGTTTTGACCGACGTGAGCCGATTTTGACCGGCTCAAACCAGACCAGACCGGTTCAAACCGGTTTTGACTGCCTCCATTCGGTTTTGACCGGCTGAAACCGGTTTTAACTGGCTCAAGTCACTCCAGACCGGGTAAAACCGGTTTTTACCTGCTTAAAGCGGTTTTGACCTGAATAGACCAACTCAAACCAGACCAGACCGGTTCAAACCGATTTTGACAGCCTCAATCCGGTTTCGACCGGCTGAAACCGGTTTTGACCGGCTCAAACCACTACAGACCGGGTAAAACCGGTTTTCAGCGGCTTAAACCGGTTTTGAACTGATTAGACCAGCTCAAACCAGACCAGACTGGTTCAATGCGGTTTTGACCGGCACAGATCGGTTTTGAACAGCTCGAACCGGTTTGACCGGCTCAAACCACACCAGACCGGCTGAAACAGGTTTTGACCGGCTTAAAGCGGTTTTGACCTGATTAGACCAGCTCAAACCAGACCAGACCGGTTCAATCCGGTTTTGATCGGCACAAACAGGTTTTGAACAGCTCGAACCTGTTTTGACTGGCTCAAACCACAGCAGACCGGCTGAAACCGGTTTTGACCGGCTAAAACCGGGTTTGACCGGATGAGACCGAATCAAACCGAATCAGACTGGCCCACACAGGCTAAAATCGGATCAAACTGTACCCGACTGGCACAGACTGCCTAAAACTGGGCCACGAACCGGTTTTGAACGGTTCAAACCAGACTAAACTGGCTCAAAACGGTTTTGAACGGCTCAAAGCGGTTTTGACCGGAGCAAACCAGACTCTACCGGCCCAGATCAGCTGAAAGCGGATCAAACAGTACCAGGCCGGCCCAGACCGGCTGAAAGCGGGCCATAAAGCGGTTTTGAACCGCTGAAACCAGACCAGACCGGCTCAAACCGGTTTTGACCGACCTGATCCGGTTTTGACCGGCTCAAACCAGACCAGACCGGTTCAAACCGGTTTTCACTGCCTCAATCCGGTTTTGACCGGCTGAAACCTGTTTTGACCAGCTCAAACCATTCCAGAACGGGTAAAAACGGTTTTCAGCGGCTTAAACCGGTTTTGACCTGATTAGACCAGCTCAAACCAGACCAGACAGGTTCAAACCGGTTTTGACTGGCACAATCCTGTTTTTACAGGCTCAAACCGGTTTTGACCAGCTCAAACCACTCCAGACCGGCTAAAACCGGTTTTCAACGGCCCAAACCGGTTTTGACCTGATTAGACCAGGTCAAACCGGTTTTGACCGACCTGAGCCGGTTTTGACTTGCTCAAACCAGACCAGACCGGTTCAAACCGGTTTTGACCGGCTCGAACCGGTTTTGACCAGCTCAAACCAGACCAGACCGGCTCAAACCAGACCAGACCGGCTCAAACCGGTTTTGACCGACTCAAACCGGTTTTGACCTGCTCAAACCACACCAGACCGGCTGAAACCGGTATTGACCGGCGAAAACCGGTTTTATCCGGATGAGACCAGATCAAACCGAATCAGACAGGCCCAGACCAGCTAAAATCGGATCAAACCTTACCAGAACGGCCCAGACCACCTAAAACTGGGCCACAAACCGGTTTTGACCAGTGCAAACCAGACCAGACCGGCTCAAACCGTTTTTGACCGACCTGAGACAGTTGTGACTGGCGCAAACCAGACCAGACCGGTTGAAACCGGTTTTGACTTTCTCAAACTGGTTTTGACCTGATTAGACCGGATCAAACCGGACCAGACCGGCCCAAACCTGACCAGACCGGCTCAAACCTGTTTTGACCCGGTCAAACCGGTTTTGAACTGCTCAAACCACACCAGACCGGCTGAAACCGGTTATGACTGGCTAAAACCGGTTTTGACCGGATGAGACCGGATCAAACCGAATCAGACCGGCCCAGACTGGCTAAAATCGAATCAAACCAGACTAGCCCAGCCCAGACCGCCTAAAACTGGGTGACAAACCGGTTTTGACCGACGTGAGCCAATTTTGACCGGCTCAAACCAGACCAGACCGGTTCAAACCGGTTTTGACTGCCTCCATTCGGTTTTGACCGGCTCAAACCACTCAGACCGGGTAAAACCGGTTTTACCTGCTTAAAGCGGTTTTGACCTGATTACACCAGCTCAAACCAGACCAGACCGGTTCAAACCGATTTTGACAGCCTCAATCCGGTTTTGACCGGCTGAAACCGGTTTTGACCGGCTCAAACCACTACAGACCGGGTAAAACCGGTTTTCAGCGGCTTAAACCGGTTTTGAACTGATTAGACCAGCTCAAACCAGACCAGACCGGTTCAATGTGGTTTTGACCGGCACAAACCGGTTTTGAACGGCTCGAACCGGTTTTGACCGGCTCAAACCACACCAGACCGGCTGAAACCGGTTTTGACAGGCTAAAACCGGGTTTGACCAGATGAGACCGGATCAAACCGAATCAGACCGGCCCAGACCGGCTAATATCGGATCAAACCATACCCGACCGGCCCAGACTGCCTAAAACTGGGCCACAAACCGGTTTTGACCGGTTCAAACCAGACCAGACCGGCTCAAACCGGTTTTGACCGGCTCAAAGCGGTTTTGACCGGATCAAACCAGACTCTACCGGCCCAGATGAGCTGAAAGCGGATCAAACAGGACCAGACCGGCCCAGACCGGCTGAAAGCGGGCCACAAAGTGGTTTTGACTGGCTGAAACCAGACCAGACCGGCTCAAACCGGTTTTGACTGACGTGAGCCGGGTTTGACCGGCTCAAACCAGACCAGACCGGTTCAAACCGGTTTTGACTGCCTCAATTCGGTTTTGACCGGCTGAAACCGGTTTTGACCAGCTCAAACCATTCCAGAACGGGTAAAACCGGTTTTCAGTGGCTTAAACCGGTTTTGACCTGATTAGACCAGCTCAAACCAGACCAGACAGGTTCAAACCGGTTTTGACTGGATCAATCCGGTTTTGACAGGCTCAAACCGGTTTTGACCAACTCAAACCACTCCAGACCGGCTAAAACCGGTTTTCAATGGCCCAAACCGGTTTTGACCTGATTAGACCGGGTCAAACCGGTTTTGACCGACCTGAGCCGGTTTTGACCGGCTCAAACCAGACCAGACCGGTTCAAACCGGTTTTGACCGGCTCGAACCGGTTTTGACCAGCTCAAACCAGACCAGACCGGCTCAAACCAGACCAGACCGGCTCAAACCGGTTTTGACCGACTCAAACCGGTTTTGACCTGCTCAAACCACACCAGACCGGCTGAAACCGGTTTTGACTGGCTAAAACCGGTTTTGTCCGGATGAGACCAGATCAAACCGAATCAGACCGGCCCAGACCAGCTAAAATCGGATCAAACCGGACCAGAACGGCCCAGACCACCTAAAACTGGGCCACAAACCGGTTTTGACCAGTGCAAACCAGACCAGACCGGCTCAAACCGTTTTTGACCGACCTGAGACAGTTGTGACTGGCGCAAACCAGACCAGACCGGTTGAAACCGGTTTTGACTTTCTCAAACTGGTTTTGACCTGATTAGACCGGATCAAACCGGACCAGACCGGCCCAAACCTGACCAGACCGGCTCAAACCTGTTTTGACCCGGTCAAACCGGTTTTGAACTGCTCAAACCACACCAGACCGGCTGAAACCGGTTATGACTGGCTAAAACCGGTTTTGACCGGATGAGACCGGATCAAACCGAATCAGACCGGCCCAGACTGGCTAAAATCGAATCAAACCAGACTAGCCCAGCCCAGACCGCCTAAAACTGGGTGACAAACCGGTTTTGACCGACGTGAGCCAATTTTGACCGGCTCAAACCAGACCAGACCGGTTCAAACCGGTTTTGACTGCCTCCATTCGGTTTTGACCGGCTCAAGTCACTCCAGACCGGGTAAAACCGGTTTTTACCTGCTTAAAGCGGTTTTGACCTGATTACACCAGCTCAAACCAGACCAGACCGGTTCAAACCGATTTTGACAGCCTCAATCCTGTTTTGACCGGCTGAAACCGGTTTTGACCGGCTCAAACCACTACAGACCGGGTAAAACCGGTTTTCAGTGGCTTAAACCGGTTTTGAACTGATTAGACCTGCTCAAACCAGACCAGACCGGTTCAATGTGGTTTTGACCGGCACAAATCGGTTTTGAACGGCTCAAACCGGTTTTGACCGGCTCAAACCACACCAGACAGGCTGAAACCGGTTTTGACAGGCTAAAACCGGGTTGGACCAGATGAGACCGGATCAAACCGAATCAGACCGGCCCAGACCGGCTAATATCATATCAAACCATACCCGACCGGCCCAGACTGCCTAAAACTGGGCCACAAACGGGTTTTGACTGGTTCAAACCAGACCAGACCGGCTCAAACCAGTTTTGAACGGCGCAAAGCGGTTTTGACCGGATCAAACCAGACTCTACCGGCCCAGATGAGCTGAAAGTGGATCAAACAGGACCAGACCAGCCCAGACCAGCTGAAAGCGGGCCACAAAGTGGTTTTGACTGGCTGAAACCAGACCAGACCGGCTCAAACCGGTTTTTACCGACCTGAGCCGCTTTTGACCGGCTCAAACCAGACCAGACCGGTTCAAACATGTTTTGACTGCCTCAATCCGGTTTTTACCGGCTGAAACCGGTTTTTACCGGCTCAAACCACTCCAGACCGGGTAAAACCGGTTTTTACCGGCTTAAACCGGTTTTGACCTGATTAGACCAGCTCAAACCAGACCACACCGGTTTAATGCGGTTTTGACTGGCACAAACCGGTTTTGAACGGCTCGAACTGGTTTTGACCGGCTCAAACCGGTTTGACCGGCTCAAGCCACACCAGACCGGCTGAAACCGGTTTTGACCGGCTAAAACTGGGTTTGACCAGATGAGACCGGATCAAACCGAATCAGACCGCCCCAGACCAACTAAAATCTGATCAAACCGTACCCGACCGGCCCAGACTGCCTAAAACTGGGCCACAAACCGGTTTTGACCAGTTCAAACCAGGCCAGACCTGCTCAAACCGATTTTGACGGACCTGAGCCGGTTTTCACTGGCTCAAACCAGACCAGACCAGTTCAAACCGGTTTTGACTGGCTCAAAGGGGTTTTGACCGCATCAAACGAGACTCGACCGGCACAGACAAGCTGAAACCGAATCAAACAGGACCAGAGCGGCCCAGACCGGCTGAAAGCGGGCCACAAAGTGGTTTTGAGTGGCTGAAACCAGACCAGACCGGCTCAAACCGGTTTTGACCGGCCTGAGCCGGTTTAGAACGGCTCAAACCAGACCAGAGCGGCTCAAACCAGACCAGACCAGCTCCAACCAGACCAGACCAGCTGAAACCGGATTTGACCGGCTCAAACCAGACCAGACCGGCTCAAACCAGACCAGACCGGCTGAAACCGGTTTTGACCGCATGAGACACGATAAAACCGGCCCGGACCGGCTCAAACCGGATGAAACCGAATCAGACCGGCCCAGAACAGCTGAAGCTGGAGCAAACCAGACCAGACCAGGCCAGACTGGCTAAAACCAGGCCACAGACCGGTTTTAACCAGCTCAAACCAGACCAGACCGCTTCAAACCGGATCATACTGGACCAGACCTGCACAAACCGGCTCTATCCGGCTCAAACCGAACCAGACCGGCCCAGACAGGCTAAAACCGGGCCAAACCGGCTCAATCAGGTTTTGACCAGCTCAAACCAGACCAGACGGGCTCAAACCGGTTTTGACAGGCTCACACCAAAAGAGACCGGCTCAAACCGGTTTTGACCAGATGAGACAGGATAAAACCAGAGCAGACTGGCTTAAACCGGATGAAACCGCACCAGACCGGCCCAGAAGAGCTGAAGCCGGAGCAAACGGGACCAGACCGGGCCAGACCAGCTAAAACCAGGCCACAAACTGGTTTTGACCGGCTCAAGCCAGATCAGACCGGCTCAACCCGGTTTTGACCGGCTCCAACCGGTTTTGACTGGCTCAAACCAGACCAGACAAGCTCAAACCAGACCAGACCAGCTAAAACCGGTTTTGACCGGCTCAAACCGGTTTTGACCTGCTCAAACCACACCAGACCGTCTGAAAGCGGATTTGACTGGCTAAAACCGGTTTTGACCAGATTAGACTGGATTAAAACAAATCAGACCGGCCCAGACTGGCGAAAATCGGATCAAACCGAACCAGACAGGCCCGGAACGCCTAAAACTGGGCCACAAACCGTTTTTGACCGGTTCAAACCAGACCAGACGGGCTCAAACCGGTTTTGACAGGCTCACACCAAAAGAGACCGGCTCAAACCGGTTTTGACCAGATGAGACAGGATAAAACCAGACCAGACCGGCTTAAACCGGATGAAACCGCACCAGACCGGCCCAGAAGAGCTGAAGCCGGAGCAAACGGGACCAGACCGGGCCAGACCGGCTAAAACCGGGCCACAAACCGGTTTTGACCGGCTCAAGCCAGATCTGACCGGCTCAACCCCGTTTTGACTGGCTCCAACCGGTTTTGACTGGCTCAAACCAGACCAGACAAGCTCAAACCAGACCAGACCAGCTAAAACCGGTTTTGACCGGCTCAAACCGGTTTTGACCTGCTCAAACCACACCAGACCGTCTGAAAGCGGATTTGACTGGCTAAAACCGGTTTTGACCAGATTAGACTGGATTAAAACAAATCAGACCGGCCCAGACTGGCGAAAATCGGATCAAACCGAACCAGACAGGCCCAGATCGCCTAAAACTGGGCCACAAACCGTTTTTGACCGGTTCAATCCAGACCAGATCGGCTCAAACCGGTTTTGACTGACCTGAGCCGGTTTTGACCAGTTCAAACAAGACCAGACCGGCTCAAACCAGACCAGAATGGCTCAAACCAGTTTTGACCGGCTCAAAGCAGACCAGCCTGACTCAAACCGGTTTTGACCCGATGAGACAGGATAAAAACGGGCCAGACTGGCTCAAACCGGATGACTGCACCAGACCGGCCCAGAACAGCTGAAGCCGGAGGAAACCGGACAAGACCAGGCCACACCGGCTAAAACCGGGCCACAAACCGGTTTTGACTGGCTCAAAGCAGACCAGACCGGCTCAAACCGGTTTTGACCGTCCGTAGCCGGTTTTGACAGGCTCAAACCAGACCAGACCGGCTCAAACCGGTTTTGACCGGCTCAAACCAGTTTTCACCTGCTCAAACCACAGCAGAACGGCTGAAACCCGTTTTGACCGTCTAAAACCGATTTTGACCGGATGAGACCGGATCAAAGCGAATCAGACCGGCCCAGACCGCCTAAAATCGGATCAAACCGAAACAGACCGGCCCAGACCGCCTAAAACTGGGCCACAAACCGGTTTTCACCGGTTTAAACCAGACCAAACCGGCTCAAACCGGTTTTGACCGACCTGAGCAGGTTTTGACCGGTCAAACCAGACCAGACCGGCTCAAACCGGTTTTGACTGGCTCAAAGCGGTTTTGTCCGGATCAAACCGGACTCGACCAGCCCAAACCAGCTGAAACCGCATCAAACCAGAACAGACCAGCCCAGACCGGCTAAAACCGGGCCACAAACCGGTTTTGACCGGATCAAACCAGACCAGACCGGCTCAAACCGGTTTTGACCGTCCTGAGCCAGTTTTGACCTGCTTAAAGCAGACCAGACAGGCTGAAACTGGACCAGACCGGCTCAAACCAGTTTTCACCAGCTCGAACCAGTTTTGACCGGCTCAAACCAGACCGGACGGCCTCAAACTTATTTTGACTGGCTCAAACCAGACCAGACCGGCTCAAACTGGATCAAACTGGACCAGACCGGCCCAGACTGCCTAAAACCATGCCAAACCAGCTCAAACCTATTTTGACCGGCTCCAACCAGACCAGACCGGCTCAAACTGGATCAAACTGGACCAGACCGGCCCAGACTGCCTAAAACCATGCCAAACCAGCTCAAACCTATTTTGACCGGCTCCAACCAGACCAGACCGGGTCGAACCTGTTTTGACCGGCTCAAACCAGACTTGACCAGCTCAAACCGGTAGTGACCAGATTAGACCGGATCAAACCGGACCAGACCTTCTCAAACCGGATCATACCGGAGCAGACCAGCACAAACCGGCTCAAACAGTCTCAAACAGAACCAGACCGGCTCAAACCAGTTTAGACCGACCTGAGCTGGTTTTGACCAGTTCAAACAAGACCAGACCGGCTCAAACCAGACCAGACCGGCTCAAATCGGTTTTGAGCGGCTCAAACCAGACCAGACCGGTTCAATCCGGTTTTGACCTGCTTAAACCGGTTTTGAATGGCTCAAACTGGTTTTGACCGCTCAAACCACAGCAGACGGCTGAAACCCGTTTTGACTGTCTAAAACCGATTTTGACCGGATGAGACCGGATCAAAGCGAATCAGACCGGCCCAGACCGCCTAAAATCGGATCAAACCAGAGCAGACTGGCCCAGACCGCCTAAAACTGGGTCACAAACCGGTTTTGACCGGTTTAAACCAGACCAAACCGGCTCAAACCGGTTTTGACCGACCTGAGCAGGTTTTGACCGGTCAAACCAGACCAGACCGGCTCAAACCAGACCAGACTGGCTCAAACCGGTTTTGACCGGATCAAACCGGACTCGACCAGCCCAAACCAGCTGAAACCGCATCAAACCAGAACAGACCAGCCCAGACCGGCTAAAACTGGGCCACAAACCGGTTTTGACCGGCTCAAACCAGACCAGACCGGCTCAAACCGGTTTTGACCGTCCTGAGCCAGTTTTGACCTGCTTAAAGCAGACCAGACAGGCTGAAACTGGACCAGACTGGCTCAAACCAGTTTTCACCAGCTCGAACCGGTTTTGACCGGCTCAAACCAGACCGGACCGCCTCAAACCTATTTTGACTGGCTCAAACCAGACCAGACCGGCTCAAACTGGATCAAACTGGACCAGACCGGCCCAGACCGCCTAAAACCATGCCAAACCAGCTCAAACCTATTTTGACCGGCTCCAACCAGACCAGACCGGGTCGAACCTGTTTTGACCGGCTCAAACCAGACCTGACCAGCTCAAACCGGTAGTGACCAGATTAGACCGGATCAAACCGGACCAGACCTTCTCAAACCGGATCATACCAGACCAGACCAGCACAAACCGGCTCAAACCGTCTCAAACAGAACCAGACCGGCTCAAACCGGTTTAGACCGACCTGAGCTGGTTTTGACCAGTTCAAACAAGACCAGACCGGCTCAAACCATACCAGACTGGCTCAAATCGGTTTTGAGCGGCTCAAACCAGACCAGACCGGTTCAATCCGGTTTTGACCTGCTTAAACCGGTTTTGAACGGCTCGAACTGGTTTTGACCGGCTCAAACCACAGCAGACCGGCTAAAACCGGTTTTGACCGGCTGAAATCGATTTTGACCGCATGAGACAGGATCAAACCGGACCGGACGAGCCCAGACCGGCTAAAACCGGATCAAACCGGACCAGACCGGCCCAGACCGCCTAAAACCGGGCCAAACCGGCTTAAACTTATTTTGACCGGCTCAAACCAGACCAGACAGGGTCGAACCTGTTTTGACCGGCTCAAACCAGAACTGACCGGCTCAAACCGGTTTTGACCAGATTAGACCGGATCAAACTGGACCAGACCTGCTCAAACCGGATCATACCGGACCAGACCAGCACAAACCGGATCTAACCGGCTCAAACCGAACCAGACCTGCCCAGACAGGCTAAAACCGAGCCAAACCGGCTCAATCAGGTTTTGACCGGCTCCAACCAGACCAGACCGGCTCAAACCAGACCAGACCAGCTCAAACCGGACCATACCGGCTCAAACCGGTTTTGAACGGGTGACACCGGATCAAACCAAACCAGATAGGCTCACACCGGATGAAACCGGACCAGACAGGCCCACACTGGCTGAAACTGGATCATACCGGACCAGACCGGCTAAAACCGGGCCAGACCAGCTCAAACCGGTTTTGACCGGCTCAAGCCAGAACAGACCGGTTCAAACCGCTTTTGACTGCCTCAATCCGGTTTTGACCGGCTCAAACCGGTTTTGACTGGCTCAAACCACTCCAGACCGGCTAAAACCGGTTTTCACCAGCTCAAACCAGTTTTGACCTGATGAGACCGGATCAAACCAGACTCGACTGGCCCAGACCAGCTGAAACCGGATCAATCCAGGACAGACCGGTCCAGACCAGCTAAAATCGGGCCACAAACTGGTTTTGACTGGCTCAAACCAGATCAGACCGGCTCAAACCGGTTTTAACCAGTCTGAGCCGGTTTTGGCTGGCTCAAACCAGACCAGACCGGCTCAAACCGGACCAGAACGGCTCAAACCGATTTTAATCAGATGACACCGGATCAAACAGGACTAGACCGGCTCACACTGGATCAAACCGGACCAGACAAGCCCAGACCGGCTGAAACCAGATCAAACCGAACCAGACAGGCCCAGACTGGCTAAAATCGGATCAAACTGGACCAGACCGGCCCAGACCACCTAAAACTGTGCCACAAACTGGTTTTCACCAGTTCAAACCAGACCAGACCGGCTCAAACCGGTTTTGACCGACCTGAGCCGATTTTGACCGGCTCAAACCAGACCAGAACGGCTCAAACCAGACCAGACAGGCTCAAACCGGTGTTAACCGGATCAAAGCGGTTTTGACTGGATCAAACCAGACTCGACCGCCCCAGACCAGCTGAAACCGGATCAAACCAGACCAGACCGACCCAGACCGGCTAAAACCAGGCCACAAACCGGTTTTCACCGGCTCAAAGCAGACCAGACCGGCTCAAACCGGTTTTGACCGGCTCAAACCAGACCAGACCGGTTCAAACCAGTTTTGACTGGCTCAATCCTGTTTTGACCGGCTCAAACCGCTTTTGACCGGCACAATCCACTCCAGACCGGCTAAAACCGATTTTTACCAGCTCAAACCGGTTTTGACCTGATTAGACCGGATCAACCCAGACCAGACCGGCTCAGACAGGCTCGAATCGGTTTTGACTGGCTTCAACCAGACCAAACCGGCTCAAACCGGTTTTGAACGGCTCGAACTGGTTCTGACCGGCTCAAACCAGACCAGACCAGTTCAAACCAGACCAGACTGGCTCAAACCGGAGAAAATCGGAACAGACCGGCCCAGACCGCCTAAAACCGTGCCAAACCGGCTCAAACCTATTTTGACAGGCTAAAACCAGACCAGAACGCGTCGAACGTGTTTGGCCCGGCTCAAACCAGACCTGACCAGCTCAAACCGGTTTTGACCAGATTAGACCGGATCACACCGGACGAGACCTTCTCAATCCGGATCACATCGGACCAGACCAGCACAAACTGGCTCAAACCAGCTCAAACCGAACCAGACCAGCCCAGACAGGCTAAAACCGGGCCAAATCAGCTCAATCAGATTTTGACCGGCTCAAACCAGACCAGACCGGCTCAAACCGGTTTCGACCAGTTTAAACCAGAAGAGACTGGCTCAAACCGGTTTTGACAGGATGAGACAGGATAAAACCGGACCAAACCGGCTCAAACCGGATGAAACTGCACCAGACTGTCCCAGAACAGCTGAAGCCGGAGCAAACCGGACCACACCGGGCCACACCGGCTAAAACCGGGCCACAAACCGGTTTTGACCAGCTCAAACAAGACCAGAACGGCTCAAACCGCTTTTGACCAGCCTCAGCCGGTTTTGACCGGCTCAAACCAGACCAAACCAGCTCAAACCGGACCAGACCGGCTCAAACCGGTTTTGACCGGATGACACCAGATCAAACTGGACCAGAGCGGCAAAGACCGTCTAAAACTGGGCCAGATCGGCTCAAACCGGTTTTGACCGGCTCAAACCAGACCAGACCTGTTCAAACCGGTTTTTACTGGTTCAATCCGGTTTTGACCGGCTCAAACCTGTTTTGACCGACTCAAACCACTCCAGAGCGGCTAAAAACGTTTTCACAGGCTCAAACCGGTTTTGACCTGATATAGACTGGATCAAACCGGACCAGACCAGCTCAGACAGTCTCGAATCGGTTTTGACTGGCTTCAACCAGACCAAACCGGCTCAAATCGGTTTTGAACGGCTTGAACCGTTTTGACCGGCTCAAACCAGACCAGACCGGCTCAAACCAGACCAGACCGGCTCAAACCGGTTTTGACCTGCTCAAACTACACCAGACCGGCTGAAACCAGTTTTGACCAGCTAAAACCTTTTTTGACCGGATGAGACTGGATCAAACCGAATCAGACCGGCCCAGACCGGGTAAAATCGGATCAAACCAGAGCAGACTGGCCCAGAGCGCCTAAAACTGGGCCACAAACCGGTTTTGACCAGCTCAAACCAGACCAGACCAGCTCAAACTGGTGTTGACCGGTTCAAACCAGACCAGACCAGTTCAAACCGGACCAGACCCGCTCAAACTGGTTTTGACCGGATGACACGAAACAAACCGGACCAGACCGGTTCACACCGGATAAAAGCGGACCAGACAGACCCAGACCGGTTGAAACCAGATCAAACCGGACCAGACAGGCACAGACCGGCTAAAACCAGGCCAGACAGGCTCAAACCGGTTTTGACCAGCTCAAACCACAGGAGACTGGTTCAAACCGGTTTTGACTGGCTCAATCCGGTTTTGACCGGCTCAAACCAGTTTTGACCGGCTCAAACCATTCCAGACTGGCTAAAACCGGTTTTCAATGGCTCAAACCGGTTTTGATCTGATTAGACCGGAACAAACCGGAACAGACCGACTCAGACAGGCAAGAATCGGTTTTGACTGGCTTCAACCAGACCAAACCGGCTCAAACCGGTTTTGACCGGCTTGAACCGGTTTTGACCGGCTCAAACCAGACCAGACCGGCTCGAACCTGTTTTGAACGGCTCAAACCAGACCTGACCGGGTCAAACCGGTTTTGACCGGATAAGACTGGATGAAACCGGACCAGACCTTCTGAAACTGGATCATACCTGACCAGACCGGTTCAAACCGGTTTTGACCTGCTCAAACCACACCAGACCGGCTGAAATCGGTTTTGACTGGCTAAAACCAGTTTTGACCGGATGAGACCAGATCAAAATGAATCAGACCAGCCCAGACCGGCTAAAATCGGATCAAACCGGACCAGAGCGGCCCAGACAGCCTCAAACTGCGCCACAAACCGGTTTTGACCGGTTCAAACCAGACCAGACCGGCTCAAACCGGTTTTCACCGACCTGAGCCGGCTTTGACTGGCTCAAACCAGACCAGACTGGCTCAAATCGGTTTTGAGCAGCTCAAACCAGACCAGACCGGTTCAATCCGGTTTTGACCAGCTTAAACCGGTTTAGAATGGCTCAAACCGGTTTTGACCGGCTCAAACCCGTTTTGACCTGCTCAAACCACACCAGACCGGTTCAAACCGGTTTTGACTGGCTGAAACCGATTTTGACCGGATGAGACCGGATCAAACCGGAACAGACAAGCCCAGACTGGCTAAAACCGGATCAAACCGGACCAGACCGACCCAGACCGCCTAAAACCGGGCCAAACCAGCTCAAACCTATTTTGATCGGCTTAAACCAGACCAGACCGCCTCATACCGGTTTTGACCGGCTCAAACCAGACCAGACCGGCTCAAACCGGATCCAACCAGACCACATCAGCCCAGACCACTTAAAACCGTGCCAAACCGGCTCAAACTTATATTGAACGGCTCAAACCAGACCAGACCGGGTGGAAACTGTTTTGACCGGCTCAAAGCAGACCTGACTGGCTCAAACCGGTTTTGACCGGATTAGACCGGATCAAACCAGACCAGACCTTCTCAACCCGGATCATACCGGACCAGACCAGCACAAACCGGCTCTAAACGGCTCAAACCGAACCAGACGGGCCCAGACAGGCTAAAATCGGGCCAAACCGGCTCAATCAGGTTTTGACCGGCTAAACCAGACCAGACCGGCTCAAACCAGACCAGACGGGCTCAAACCGGTTTTGACCTGCTCACACCAGAAGAGACCGGCTCAAACCGCTTTTGACCGAAAGAGACAGGATAAAACCAGACCAGACCGGCTTAAACCGCATGAAACCGCACCAGACCGGCCCAGAACAGCTGAAGCCGGAGTAAACGGTACCAGACCGGGCCAGACCGGCTAAAAGCGGGCCACAAACCGGTTTTGACCGGCTCAAACCAGACCAGACCGGGTCAAACCGGTTTTGACCGGCCTGAGCCGGTTTTGACCTGCTCAAACCACACCAGACCGGCTGAAACCGGTTTTGACCGGCTAAAACCGGTTTTGACTGGATGAGACCGGATCAAACCGAATCTGACCGGCCCAGACCGGTTAAAATCGGATCAAACCAGACCAGACTGGCTCAAACCAGACCAGACCGCCTAAAACTGGGCCACAAACCGGTTTTGACTGGCTCAAACCAGACCAGACCAGCTCAAACTGGTGTTGACCGGTTCAAACCAGACCAGACCAGTTCAAACCGGACCAGACCAGCTCAAACTGGTTTTGACGGATGAGACCAGATCAAACCGGACCAGACCAGCTCAAACCAGACCAGACGGCTCAAACCAGACCAGACCGCTCAAACCGGTTTTGACGGCTCAAACCAGACCAGACCGGCTCAAACCGGACCAGACAGGCACAGACTGGCTAAAACCGGGCCAGACAGGCTCAAACCGGTTTTGGCCGGCTCAAACCACACGAGACCGGTTCAAACCGGTTTTGACTGGCTCAATCCGGTTTTGACTGGCTCAAACTGGTTTTGACCGGCTCAAACCATTCCAGACCGGCTAAAACCGGTTTTCAACGGCTCAAACCGGTTTTGATCTGATTAGACCGGAACAAACCAGAACAGACCGACTCAGACAGGCAAGAATCGGTTTTGACTGGCTTCAACCAGACCAAACCGGCTCAAACCGGTTTTGACCGGCTTGAACCGGTTTTGACCGGCTCAAACCAGACCAGACCGGCTTGAACCTGTTTTGAACGGCTCAAACCAGACCTGACTGGGTCAAACCGGTTTTGACCGGATTAGACCGGAGGAAACCGGACCAGACTTTCTCAAACTGGATCATACCTGACCAGACCGGTTCAAACCGGTTTTGACCTGCTCAAACACACCAGACCGGCTGAAATCGGTTTTGACCGGCTAAAACCTGTTTTGACCGGATGAGACCAGATCAAAATGAATCAGACCAGCCCAGACCGGCTAAAATCGGATCAAACCAGACCAGAGCGGCCCAGACTGCCTCAAACTGTGCCACAAACTGGTTTTGACCGGTTCAAACCAGACCAGACTGGCTCAAACCGGTTTTCACCGACCTGAGCTGGCTTTGACTGGCTCAAACCAGACCAGACTGGCTCAAATCAGACCAGACCGGCTCAAATCGGTTTTGACCAGCTCAAACCAGACCAGACCGGTTCAATCCGGTTTTGACCAGCTTAAACCGGTTTAGAACGGCTCGAACCGGTTTTGACCGGCTCAAACCCGTTTTGACCGGCTCAAACCACACCAGACCGGTTCAAACCGGTTTTGACTGGCTCAAACCGGTTTTGACGGATGAGACCGGATCAAACCGGAACAGACAAGCCCAGACTGGTTAAAACCGGATCAAACCGGACCAGACCGACCAGACCGCCTAAAACCGGGCCAAACCAGCTCAAACCTATTTTGATCGGCTTAAACCAGACCAGACCGCCTCACACCGGTTTTGACCGGCTCAAACCAGACCAGACCGGCTCAAACCGGATCCAACCAGACCACATCGTCCCAGACCACTTAAAACCGTGCCAAAACGGCTCAAACTTATATTGACTGGCTCAAACCAGACCAGACCGGGTGGAACCTGTTTTGACCAGCTCAAAGCAGACCTGACTGGCTCAAACCGGTTTTGACGGATTAGACCGGATCAAACCAGACCAGACCTTCTCAACCCGGATCATACCGGACCAGACCAGCACAAACCGGCTCTAAACGGCTCAAACCGAACCAGACGGGCCCAGACAGGCTAAAATCGGGCCAAACCGGCTCAATCAGGTTTTGACCAGCTAAACCAGACCAGACCGGCTCAAACCAGACCAGACGGGCTCAAACCGGTTTTGACCCGCTCACACCAGAAGAGACCGGCTCAAACCGCTTTTGACCAAAAGAGACAGGATAAAACCAGACCAGACCGGCTCAAACCACACCAGACCGGCTGAAACCGGTTTTGACCAGATCAAACCGGACCAGACCAGCTCAAACCGGTTTTGACCAGCTCAAACCGGTTTTGACCAGATCAAACCGGACCAGACCGGCTAAAAGCGGGCCACAAACCGGTTTTGACCGGCTCAAACCAGACCAGACCGGGTCAAACCGGTTTTGACCGGCCTGAGCCGGTTTTGACCTGCTCAAACCACACCAGACCGGCTGAAACCGGTTTTGACCGGCTAAAACCGGTTTTGACTGGATGAGACCGGATCAAACCGAATCTGACCGGCCCAGACCGGTTAAAATCGGATCAAACCGGACCCGACCGGCACAGACCACCGAAACCTGGGCCACAAACCGGTTTCGACATGCTCAAAGCAGACCAGACTAGCTCAAACCGGTTTTGACCTACTCAAACCAGACCAGACCGGCTCAAACCGGACCAGACCGGCTGAAACCGGTTTTGACCGGCTCAAACCAGAGCAGACCAGTTCAAACCGGTTTTGACTGGCTCAATCCGGTTTTGACCGGCTCAAAGCGGTTTTGACCAACTCAAACCACTCCAGACCTGCTAAAACCGGGCCAAAACGGCTCAATCAGATGTTGACCGGCTCAAACCAGACCAGACCGGCTCAAACCAGACCAGACCGGCTCAAACCGGTTTTGACTGGTTCATACCAGAAGACACTGGCCCAAACTAGTTTTGACTGGATGAGACAGGATAAAACAGGACTAGACCGGATCAAACCGGTTGAAACTGCACCAGACCATCCCAGAACAGCTGAAGCCGGAGTAACCTGGACCAGACCGGGCCAGACCGGCTAAAACCGGGCCACAAACCGGATTTGACCGGCTCAAACAAGACCAGACCATCTCAAAACGGTTTGGAACGGTTTTGACTGTTCTTGTGGAATTTGCAAAGTAATATTAGGAAGCCCATAGAGGGCTATGGTGAAAAAGGAAATATCTTTAGTTAAAAACTGGAAAGAAACTTTCTGAGAAACTGCTTTGTGTTCTGTTAATTCATCTCACAGAATTACAGCTTTCCACTAAAGAACCCTTTCGATACGACTCTTCTTGTGGAATTTGCAAAGTGATATTTGGAAGCCCATAGAGGGCTATGGTGAGAAAGGAAATCTCTTCAGTTATAAACTGGAAAGAAGCTTTCTGAGAAACTGCTTTGTGTTCTCTTAATTCATCTCACAGAGTTACAACTTTCCCGTCAAGAAGCCTTTGTCTAAGACTGTTCTTGTGGAATTTGCAAAGTGATAGTTGGAAGCCCATAGAGTGCTATGGTGAAAAAGGAAATATCTTCCATTAAAAAGTGGAAAGAAGCTTTCGGAGAAACTGCGTTGTGTTCTGTTAATTCAAATCACAGAGTTACAGCTTTCCCCTCAAGAGCCCTTACGCTAAGAATGTTCTTGTGGAATTTGCAAAGTGATATTTGGAAGGCCATAAAGGGCTATGGTGAAAAAGGAAATATCTTCCTTTAAAAACCGGAAAGAAGCTTTCTGAGAAACTGCTTTGTGTTCTTCCCCTCAAGAAGCCTTTCTCTAAGACTGTTCTTGTGGAATTTGCAAAGTGATATTTGGAAGGCCATAGAGAGCTATGGTGAAAAAGGAAATATCTTCCGTTAAAAACTGGAAAGAAGCTTTGTGAGAAACTGCTTTGTGTTCTGTTAATTCATCTCACAGTGTTACAGCTTTCCCCTCAGGAAGCCTTTCACTAAGACTGTTCTTGTGGAATTTGCAAAGTGATATTTGGAATCCCATAGAGGGCTATGGTGAAACAGGAATTATCTTCAGTTTAAAACTGGAAAGAGGCCGGGCGCGGTGGCTCAAGCCTGTAATCCCAGCACTTTGGGAGGCCGAGATGGGCGGATCACAAGGTCAGGAGATCAAGACCATCCTGGCTAGCACGGTGAAACACCGTCTCTAATACAAAATGCAAAAAACTAGCCGGGCGAGGTGGCGGGCGCCTGTAGTCCCAGCTACTCGGGAGGCTGAGGCAGGAGAATGGCGTGAACCTGGGAGGCGGAGCTTGCAGTGAGTTGAGATCCGGCCACTGCACTCCAGCCTGGGCGGCAGAGCAAGACTCCATCTCAAAAAAAAAAAAAAAAACTGGAAAGAAGCTCTCTGAGAAACTGCCTTGTGTTATGTTAATTCATCTCACAGAGTTACAGCTTTCCTCTCAAGAAGCCTTTCGATAATTCTGTTCTTCTGGAATTTGCAAAGTGATATTTGGAAGACCACAGAGGGCTATGTTGAAAAAGGAAATATATTCCGTTAAAAACAGGAAAGAAGCCTTCTGAGAAACTGCTTTGTGTTCTGTTAATTTATCTCACAGAGTTACATCTTTCCCCTCAAGAAGACCATCGCTAAGACTGTTCTTGTGGAATTTGCAAAGTGATATTTGGAAGCCCATAGAGGGCTATGTTGAAAAAGGAAATATCTTCCGTTAAAAACTGGAAAGAAGCCTTCTGAGAAACTGCTTTGTATTCTGTTAATTCATCTCACAGAGTTACAGCTTTCCCCTCAAGAAGCCCTTCGCTAAGACTGTTCTTGTGGAATTTGCCAAGTGATATTTGGAAGCCCATAGAGGGCTATGGTGAAAAAGGAAATATCTTCCGTTAAAAACTGGAAAGAAGCTTTCTGAGAAGATGATTTGTGTTCTGTTAATTCATCTCACAGAGTTACAGCTTTTTCCTCAAGAAGCCTTTTGCTAAGACTATTCTTGTGGAATTTGCAAAGTGATATTTGGAAGCCCATAGATTGCTATGGTGAAAAAGGAAATACCTTCAGTTAAAAACTGGAAAGAAGCTTTCTGAGAAACTGCTTTGTGTTCTGTTAATTTATCTCACAGAGTTACAGCTTTCCTCAAGAAGACTTTCGCTAAGACTGTTCTTGTGGAATTTGCAAAGTGATATTTGGAAGCCCATAGAGGGCTATGTTGAAAAAGGAAATATCTTCCGTTAAAAACTGGAAAGAAGCCTTCTGAGAAACTGCTTTGTATTCTGTTAATTCATCTCACAGAGTTACAGCTTTCCCCTCAAGAAGCCCTTCGCTAAGACTGTTCTTGTGGAATTTGCCAAGTGATATTTGGAAGCCCATAGAGGGCTATGGTGAAAAAGGAAATATCTTCCGTTAAAAACTGGAAAGAAGCTTTCTGAGAAGATGATTTGTGTTCTGTTAATTCATCTCACACAGTTACAGCTTTTTCCTCAAGAAGACTTTTGCTAAGACTATTCTTGTGGAATTTGCAAAGTGATATTTGGAAGCCCATAGATTGCTATGGTGAAAAAGGAAATACCTTCAGTTAAAAACTGGAAAGAAGCTTTCTGAGAAACTGCGTTGTGTTCTGTTAATTCTTCTCACAGAGTTACAGATTTCTCCTCAAGAAGCCTTTTGCTAAGACTGTTCTTGTGGAATTTGCAAAGTGATATTTGGAAGCCCATAGAGGGCTATGGTGAAAAAGGAAATATCTTCAGTTAAAAACTGGAAAGAAGCTTTCTGAGAAACTGCTTTGTGTTCTGTTAATTCATTACACAGAGTTAAAGCTTTCCCTCTGAAGCTTTCGCTAAGACTGTTCTTGTGGAATTTGCAAAGTGATATTTGGAAGCCCGTACAGGCCTATGGTGAAAAAGGAAATATCTTCCGTTAAAAACTGCAAAGAGGCTTTGTGAGAAACTGCTTTGTGTTATGTTAATTCATCTCACAGAGTTACAGCTTTCCCCTCCAGAATCCTTTCGCTAAGACTGTTCTTGTGGAATTTGCAAAGTGAAATTTGGAAGCCCATGGTGGGCTACGGTGAAAAAGGAAATATCTTCCGATAAAAACTTGAAAGAAGTTTTCTGAGGAACTGCGTTGTGTTCTATTAATTCATCTCACTGAGTTACAGCTTTTACCTCAAGAAGCCTTTCGATAAGACTGTTCTTGGGGAATTTGCAAAGTGATATTTGGAAGCATATAGAGGGCTATGGTGAAAAGGGAAATATCTTCCGTTAAAAACTGGAAAAAAGATTTCTGAGAAACTGCTTTGTGTTCTTTTAATTCATCTCATAGAGTTACAGCTTTCCCCTCAAGAAGCCTTCCACTAAGACTGTTCTTGTGGAATTTACAAAGTGATATTTGGAAGCCCATAAAGGGCTATGATGAAAAAGTAAATATCTTCCGTTGAAAACTGGAAAGAAGCTTTCTGAGAAACTGCTTTGTGTTCTGTTAATTCATCTGACAGAGTTACAGCTTTCCCCTCAATAAGCCTTTGTCTAAGACTGTTCTTTTAGAATTTGCAAAGTGATATTTGGAAGCCTATAGAGGGCTATGGTGAAAAAGGAAATATCTTCCGTTAAAAACTGGAAAGAAGTTTTCTGAGAAACTTCTTCGTGTTCTGTTATTTCATTTCACAGAGTTACAGCTTTCCCCTCAAGAAGCCTTTCGCTAAGACTGTTCTTGTGGAATTTCCAAAGTGATATTTGGAAGCCCATAGAGGGCTATGGTGAAAAAGGAAATATCTTCCGTTAAAACCTGGAAAGAAGCTTTCTGAGAAACTGCGTTGTGTTCTGCTAATTCATCTCACAGAGTTACAGCTTTCCCTCAAGAAGCCTTTGTCTAAGACTGTTCTTTTAGAATTTGCAAAGTGATATTTGGAAGCCTATAGAGGGCTATGGTGAAAAAGGAAATATCTTCCGTTAAAAACTGGAAAGAAGTTTTCTGAGAAACTTCTTCGTGTTCTGTTATTTCATTTCACAGAGTTACAACTTTCCCCTGAAGAAGCTTTTCGATAAGTCTGTTCTTGTGGAATTTGCAAAGCGATATTTGGAAGCCCATAGAGGGCAATGGTGAGAAAGGAAATATCTTCCTTTAAAAACTGGAAAGAAGCTTTCTGAGAAACTGCGTTGTGTTCTGCTAATTCATCTCACAGAGTTACAGCTTTCCCTTCAAGAAGACTTTCGCTAAGACTGTTCTTGTGGAATTTGCAAAGTAATATTTGGAAGCCCATAGAGGGCTATGGTGAAAAAGGAAATATCTTCAGTTAAAAACTAGAAAGAAAATTTCTGAGAAACTGCTTTGTGTTCTGTTAATTTATGTCACAGAGTTACAGCTTTCCCCTCAAGAAGCGTTTCGCTAAGACTGTTCTTGTGGAATTTGCAAAGTGATATTTGGAAGCCCATTGAGGGCTAGGATTAAAAAGGAAATATCTTCCGTTAAAAACTGGAAAGAAGCTTTCTGAGAAACTGCTTTGTGTTCTGTTAATTCATCTCACAGAGTTACAGCTTTCCCCTCAAGAAGCCTTTCGCTAAAACTGTTCTTGTGGAATTTGCAAAGTGATATTTGGAAGTCCGTAGAGGCCTATGGTGAAAAAGGAAATATCTTCCGTTAAAAACTGGAAAGAGGCTTTGTGAGAAACTGCTTTGTGTTATGTTAATTCATCTCACAGAGTTACAGCTCTCCCCTCCAGAATCCTTTCGCTAAGACTGTTCTTGTGGAATTTGCAAAGTGAAATTTGGAAGCCCATGGTGGGCTACGGTGAAAAAGGAAATATCTTCCGATAAAAACTTGAAAGAAGTTTTCTGAGGAACTGCGTTGTGTTCTATTAATTCATCTCACTGAGTTACAGCTTTTCCCTCAAGAAGCCTTTCGATAAGACTGTTCTTGGGGAATTTGCAAAGTGATATTTGGAAGCATATAGAGGGCTATGGTGAAAAGGGAAATATCTTCCTTTAAAAACTGGAAAAAAGATTTCTGAGAAACTGCGTTGTGTTCTGCTAATTCATCTCACAGAGTTACAGCTTTCCCTCAAGAAGCCTTTGTCTAAGACTGTTCTTTTAGAATTTGCAAAGTGATATTTGGAAGCCTATAGAGGGCTATGGTGAAAAGGAAATATCTTCCGTTAAAAACTGGAAAGAAGTTTTCTGAGAAACTTCTTCGTGTTCTGTTATTTCATTTCACAGAGTTACAGCTTTCCCCTGAAGAAGCTTTTCGATAAGTCTGTTCTTGTGGAATTTGCATAGTGATATTTGGAAGCCCATAGAGGGCAATGGTGAGAAAGGAAATATCTTCCTTTAAAAACTGGAAAGAAGCTTTCTGAGAAACTGCGTTGTGTTCTGCTAATTCATCTCACAGAGTTACAGCTTTCGCCTTAAGAAGCCTTTCGATAAGACTGTTCTTGTGGAATTTGCAAAGTGATATTTGGAAGCCCTTAGTGGGCTATGGGGAAAAAAAAATATCTTCCATTAAAAACTGGAAAGAAGCTTTCTGAGAAACTGCGTTGTGTTCTGTTAATTCATCTCACAGAATTACAGCTTTCCCTCAAGAAGCCTTTGTCTAAGACTGTTCTTGTGGAATTTCCAAAGTGATATTAGGAAGCCCATAGAGGGCTATGGTGAAAAAGGAAATATCTTCCGTTAAAAACTGGAAAGAAGCTTTCTGAGAAACTGTTTTGTGTTCTGTTAATTCAGCTCACAGAGTTACAGCTTTCCTCTCCAGAAGCCGTTCAATAAGACTGTTCTTGTGGAATTTGCAAAGTGATATTTGGGAGCCCATAGGGGGCTATGGTGAAAAAGGAAATATCTTCCTTTAAAAACTGGAAAGAAGCTTTCTGAGAAACTGCTTTGTGTTCTGTTAATTCATCTCACAGATTTACAGCTTTTCCCTCAAAAAGCCTTTCGCTAAGACTGTTCTTGTGGAATTTGCAAAGTGATCTTTGGAAGACCATAGAGGGCATTGGTGAAATGGGAAATATCTTCAGTTAAAAACTGGAATGAAGCTGTCTGAGAAACTGTGTTGTGTTCTGTTAATTCATGTCACAGAGTTACAGCTTTCCCCTCAAGAAGCCTTTCGATAAGACTATTCTTGTGGAATTTTCAAAGTGATATTTAGAAGCCCATAGAGGGCTATGGTGAAAAAGGAAATATCTTCCTATAAAAACTGGAAAGAAGCTTTCTGAGAAACTGCTTTGTGTTATATTAATTCATCTCACAGATTTACAGCTTTTCCCTCAAGAAGCCTTTCGCTAAGACTGTTCTTGTGGAATTTGCAAAGTGATATTTGGAAGCACATAGAGGGCTATGGTGAAAAGGAAATATCTTCAGTTAAAAACTGGAAAGAAGCTTTCTGAGAAACTGCGTTGTGTTCTGCTAATTCATCTCACAAAGTTACAGCTTTCCCCTCAGGAAGCCTTTCGATAAGACTGTTCTTGTGGAATTTGCAAAGTGATATTTGGAAGCCCATAGAGGGCTATGGTGAAAAGGAAATATCTTCAGTTAAAAACTGGAAAGAAGCCTTCTGAGAAACTGCTTTGTGTTCTCTTAATTCATCTCACAGAGTTACAGCTTTCCCTCAAGAAGCCTTTCGCTAAGACTGTTCTTGTGGAATTTGCAAAGTGATATTTGGAAGCCCATAGAGGGCTATGGTGAAAAGGAAATATCTTCCGTTAAAAACTGGAAAGAAGCTTCTGAGAAACTGCTTTGTGTTCTGTTAATTCATCTCACAGAGTTACAGCTTCCCCTCAAGAAACCTTTAGATAAGACTGTTCTTTTGGAATTTGCAAAGTGATATTTGGAAGCCCATAGAGGCTATGGTGAAAAGGAAATATATTCCGTTAAAAACTGGAAGAAGCTTTCTGAGAAACTGCTTTGTGTTCTGTTAATTCATCTCACAGATTTACAGCTTTTCCCTCAAGAAGGCTTTCACTAAGACTGTTCTTGTGGAATTTGCAAAGTGATATTTGGAAGCCCATAGAGGGCTATGGTGAGAAAGGAAATATCTTCCGTTAAAAACTGGAAAGAAGCTTTCTGAGAAACTGCTTTGTGTTCTGTTAATTCGTCTCACAGAGTTACTGCTTTCCCCTCAAGAAGCCTTTCGCTAAGACTGTTCTTGTGGAATTTCCAAAGTGATATTTGGAAGCCCATAGAGGGCTATGGTGAAAAAGGAAATATCTTCCATTAAAAACTGGGAAGAAGCTTTCTGAGAAACTGCTTTGTGTTCTGTTAATTCATCTCAAAGAGTTACTGCTATCCCCTCAAGACGCCTTTCGCTAAGACTGTTCTTTTGGAATTTGCAAACTGATTTTGGAAGCCCATAGGGGGCTACGGTGAAGAAGGAAATATCTTCAGTTAAAAACTGGAAAGAAGCCTTCTGAGAAACTGCGTTGTGTTCTGCTAATTCATCTTACAGAGTTATAGCTTTCCCCTAGAGAAGACTTTCGATAAGACTGTTCTTGTGGAATTTGCAAAGTGATATTTGGAAGCCCATAGAGGGCTAGGTTGAAAAAGGAAATATCTTCCGTTAAAAACTGGAAAGAAGCTTTCTGAGAAACTGCTTTGTGTTCTGTTAATTCATGTCACAGAGGTACAGCTTTCCCCTCAAGAAGCCTTTGTCTAAGACTGTTCTTTTGGAATTTGCAAAGTGATATTTGAAACCCCATAGAGGGCTATGGTGAAAAAGGAAATATCTTCAGTTAAAAACTGGAAAGAAGCTTTCTGAGAAACTGCTTTGTGTTCTGTTAATTCATTACACAGAGTTAAAGCTTTCCTCAAGAAGCTTTCGCTAAGACTGTTCTTGTGGAATTTGCAAAGTGATATTTGAAGCCCATAGAGGCTATGGTGAAAAGGAAATATCTTCAGTTAAAAACTGGAAAGAAGCTTGAGAAACTGCTTGTGTTCTGTTAATTCATCTCAGAGTTACAGCTTTCCTCAAGAAGCCTTCGATAAGACTGTTCTTGTGGAATTTGCAAAGTGATATTTGAAGCCCATAGAGGCTATGGTGAAAAGGAAATATCTTCCAGTTAAAAACTGGAAAGAAACTTTCTGAGAAACTGCTTTGTGTTCTGTTAATTCATGTCACAGAGTTACAGCTTTCCCTCAAGAAGCCTTCGCTAAGACTGTTCTTGTGGAATTTGCAAAGTGATATTTGGAAGCCCATAGAGGCTATGGTGAAAAGGAAATATCTTCCGTTAAAAACTGGAAAGAAGCTTTCTGAGAAACTGCTTGTGTTCTGTTAATTCATCTCACAGAGTTACAGCTTTCCCTCAAGAAGCCTTTCGCTAAGACTGTTCTTGTGGAATTTGCAAAGTGATATTTGGAAGCCCATGAGGGCTATGGTGAAAAGGAAATATCTTCCGTTAAAAACTGGAAAGAAGCTTTCTGAGAAACTGCTTTGTGTTCTGTTAATTCATCTCACAGAGTTACAGCTTTCCCTCAAGAAGCCTTTCGCTAAGACTGTTCTTGTGGAATTTGCAAAGTGATATTTGGAAGCCCATGAGGGCTATGGTGAAAAGGAAATATCTTCCGTTAAAAACTGGAAAGAAGCTTTCTGAGAAACTGCTTTGTGTTCTGTTAATTCATCTCACAGAGTTACAGCTTTCCCTCAAGAAGCCTTTGTCTAAGACTGTTCTTGTGGAATTTGCAAAGTGATATTTGGAAGCCCATAGAGGCTATGGTGAAAAGGAAATATCTTCCGTTAAAAACTGGAAAGAAGTTTTCTGAGAAACTGCTTGTGTTCTGTTAATTCATCTCACAGAGTTACAGCTTTCCCTCAAGAAGCCTTTCGATAAGACTGTTCTTGTGGAATTTGCAAAGTGACATTTGGAAGCCCATAGAGGGCTATGGTGGAAAAGGAAACATCTTCAGTTAAAAACTGGAAAGAAGTTTTCTGAGAAACTGCGTTGTGTTCTGTTAATTCATCTCACAGAGTTACAGCTTTCCCTCAAGAAGCCTTTCGCTAAGACTGTTCTTGTGGAATTTGCAAAGTGATATTTGGAAGCCCATAGAGGGCTATGGTGAAAAGGAAATATCTTCCGTTAAAAACTGGAAAGAAGCTTTCTGAGAAACTGCTTTGTGTTCTGTTAATTCATCTCACAGTTACAGCTTTCCCTCAAGAAGCCTTTCACTAAGACTGTTCTTGTGGAATTTGCAAAGTGATATTTGGAAGCCCTTAGAGGGCTATGGTGAAAAGGAAATATCTTCCGTTAAAAACTGGAAAGAAGCTTTCTGAGAAACTGCTTTGTGTTCTGTTAATTCATCTCACAGAGTTACAGCTTTCCTCAAGAAGCCTTTCGCTAAGACTGTTCTTGTGGAATTTGCAAAGTGATATTTGGAAGCCCTTAGAGGGCTATGGTGAAAAGGAAATATCTTCAGTTAAAAACTGGAAAGAAGCTTCTGAGAAACTGCTTGTGTTCTGTTAATTCATGTCACAGAGTTACAGCTTTCCTCAAGAAGCCTTTCACTAAGACTGTTCTTGTGGAATTTGCAAAGTGATATTTGAAGCCCATAGAGGCTATGGTGAAAAGGAAATATCTTCCTTTAAAAACTGGAAAGAAGCTTCTGAGAAACTGCTTTGTGTTCTGTTAATTCATCTCACAGAGTTACAGCTTTCCCTCAAGAAGCCTTTCGCTAAGACTGTTCTTGTGGAATTTGCAAAGTGATATTTGAAGCCCATAGAGGGCTATGGTGAAAAAGGAAATATCTTCCGTTAAAAACTGGAAAGAAGCTTTCTGAGAAACTGCTTTGTGTTCTGTTAATTCATCTCACAGAGTTACAGCTTTCCCTCAGAAGCCTTTCGCTAAGACTGTTCTTGTGGAATTTGCAAAGTGATATTTGGAAGCCCATAGAGGGCTATGGTGAAAAGGAAATATCTTCCTTTAAAAACTGGAAAGAAGCTTTCTGAGAAACTGCTTTGTGTTCTGTTAATTCATCTCACAGGTTACAGCTTTCCCTCAAGAAGCCTTTCGCTAAGACTGTTCTTGTGGAATTTGCAAAGTGATATTTGGAAGCCCATAGAGGGCTATGGTGAAAAGGAAATATCTTCAGTTAAAAACTGGAAAGAAGCTTTCTGAGAAACTGCTTTGTGTTCTGTTAATTCATCTCACAGGTTACAGCTTTCCCTCAAGAAGCCTTTCGCTAAGACTGTTCTTGTGGAATTTGCAAAGTGATATTTGGAAGCCCATAGAGGGCTATGGTGAAAAGGAAATATCTTCAGTTAAAAACTGGAAAGAAGCTTTCTGAGAAACTGCTTTGTGTTCTGTTAATTCATCTCACAGAGTTACAGCTTTCCTCAAGAAGCCTTTCGATAAGACTGTTCTTGTGGAATTTGCAAAGTGATATTTGAAGCCCATAGAGGGCTATGGTGAAAAGGAAATATCTTCCTATAAAAACTGGAAAGAAGCTTTCTGAGAAACTGCTTTGTGTTCTGTTAATTCATCTCACAGATTTACAGCTTTCCTCAAGAAGCCTTTCGCTAAGACTGTTCTTGTGGAATTTGCAAAGTGATATTTGGAAGCCCATAGGGCTATGGTGAAAAGGAAATATCTTCAGTTAAAAACTGGAAGAAGCTTTCTGAGAAACTGCTTTGTGTTCTGTTAATTCATCTCACAGAGTTACAGCTTTCCCTCCAGAAGCCTTTCGCTAAGACTGTTCTTGTGGAATTTGCAAAGTGATATTTGGAAGCCCATAGAGGGCTATGGTGAAAAAGGAAATATCTTCCGTTAAAAACTGGAAAGAAGCTTTCTGAGAAACTGCTTTGTGTTCTGTTAATTCATCTCACAGGGTTACAGCTTTCCACTCAAGAAGCCTTTCATAATATCGTTCTTGTGGAATATGCAAAGTGATATTTGGAAGCCCATAGAGGGCTATGGTGAAAAAGGAAATATCTTCCGTTAAAAACTGGAAAGAAGCTTTCTGAGAAACTGCTTTGTGTTCTGTTAATTCATCTCACAGAGTTACAGCTTTCCCCTCAAGAAACCTTTCGCTAAGACTGTTCTTTTGGAATTTGCAAAGTGATATTTGGAAGCCCATAGGGCTATGGTGAAAAAGGAAATATCTTCCGTTAAAAACTGGAAGAAGCTTTCTGAGAAACTGCTTTGTGTTCTGTTAATTCATCTCACAGATTTACAGCTTTCCCCTCAAGTAGCCTTTTCCTAAGACTGTTCTTGTGGAATTTGCAAAGTGATATTTGGAAGCCCATAGAGGGCTATGGTGAAAAAGGAAATGTCTTGAGTTAAAAACTGGAAAGGAGCCTTCGGAGAAACTGCTTTGTGTTCTGTTAATTCATCTCACAGAGTTACAGCTTGTCCCTCAAGAAGCCTTTTGCTAAGACTGTTCTATTGGAATTTGCAAAGTGAGATTTCGAAGCCCATAGAGGGCTATGGTGAAAAAGGAAATATCTTCAGTTAAAAACTGGAAAGAAGCTTTCTGAGAAACTGCGTTGTATTCTGCTAATTCATCTAACAGAGTTACAGCTTTCCCCTCAAGAAGACTTTCCATAAGACTGTTCTTGTGGAATTTGAAAAGTGATATTTGGAAGCCCATAGAAGGCTACGGTGAAAAAGGAAATATCTTTCGTTAAAAACTGGAAAGAATCTTTCTGAGAAACTGCGTTGTGTTCTGTTAATTCATTACACAGAGTTAAAGCCTTCCCTCTGAAGCTTTCGCTAAGACTGTTCTTGTGGAATTTGCAAAGTGATATTTGGAAGCCATAGAGGGCTATGGTGAAAAAGGAAATATCTTCCGTTAAAAACTGGAAAGAAGCTTTCTGAGAAACTGCTTTGTGTTCTGTTAATTCATTACACAGAGTTAAAGCTTTCCCTCTGAAGCTTTCGCTAAGACTGTTCTTGTGGAATTTGCAAAGTGATATTTGGAAGCCCATAGAGGGCTATGGTGAAAAAGGAAATATCTTCAGTTAAAAACTGGAAAGAAGCTTTCTGAGAAACTGCTTTGTGTTCTGTTAATTCATCTCACAGAGTTACAGCTTTCCCTCAAGAAGCCGTTCACTAAGACTGTTCTTGTGGAATTTGCAAAGTGATATTTGGAAGCCCAGAGGGCTATGGTGAAAAAGGAAATATCTTCCGTTAAAAACTGGAAAGAAGCTTTCTGAGAAACTGCTTTGTGTTCTGTTAATTCATCTCACAGATTTACAGCTTTCCTCAAGAAGCCTTTCGCTAAGACTGTTCTTGTGGAATTTGCAAAGTGATATTTGGAAGCCCATAGAGGGCTATGGTGAAAAAGGAAATATCTTCCGTTAAAAACTGGAAAGAAGCTTTCTGAGAAACTGCGTTGTGTTCTGTTAATTCATCTCACAGAGTTACAGCTTTCCCTCAAGAAACCTTTCGATAAGACTGTTCTTGTGGAATTTGCAAAGTGATATTTGGAAGCCCATAGAAGGCTATGGTGAGAAAGGAAATATCTTCAGTTAAAAACTGGAAAGAAGCTTTCTGAGAAACTGCGTTGTGTTCTGTTAATTCATCTCACAGAGTTACAGCTTTCCCTCAAGAAGCCTTTCGCTAAGACTGTTCTTGTGGAATTTGCAAAGTGATATTTGGAAGCCCATAGAGGGCTATGGTGAAAAAGGAAATATCTTCCGTTAAAAACTGGAAAGAAGCTTTCTGAGAAACTGCGTTGTGTTCTGTTAATTCATGTACAGAGTTACAGCTTTCCACTCAAGAAGCCTTTCGCTAAGACTGTTCTTGTGGAATTTGCAAAGTGATATTTGGAAGCCCATAAAGGGCCATGGTGAAAAAGGAAATATCTTCAGTTAAAAACTGGAAAGAAGCTTGAGAAACTGCTTTGTGTTCTGTTAATTAATCTCACAGAGTTACAGCTTTCCCCTCAAGAAGCCTTTCGATAAGACTGTTCTTTTGGAATTTGCAAAGTGATATTTGGAAGCCCATAGAGGGCTATGGTGAAAAAGGAAATATCTTCAGTTAAAAACTGGAAAGAAGCTTTCTGAGAAACTGCTTTGTGTTCTGTTAATTCATCTCACAGAGTTACAGCTTTCCCTCAAGAAGCCTTTCATTAAGACTGTTCTTGTGTAAGTTTCAAAGTGATATTTGGAAGCCCATAGGGCTATGGAGAAAAAGGAAATAACTTCAGTTAAAAACAGGAAAGAAGCTTTCTGAGAAACTGCTTTGTGTTCTGTTAATTCATCTCACAGAGTTACAGCTTTCCCCTCCAAAAGCCTTTCGCTAAGAATGTTCTTGTGGAATTTGCAAAGTGATATTTGGAAGCCCATAGTGGGCTATAGTGAGAAAGGATATATCTTACGTTAAAAACTGGAAAGAATCTTTCTGAGAAACTGCGTTGTGTTCTGTTAATTCATCTCACAGAGTTACAGCTTTCCCCTCAAGAAGCCTTTCGATAAGACTGTTCTTGTGGAATTTGCAAAGTGATATTTGGAAGCCCATAGAGGGCTATGGTGAAAAGGAAATATCTTCCATTAAAAACTGGAAAGAAGCTTTCTGAGAAACTGCGTTGTGTTCTGTTAATTCATCTCACAGAGTTACAGCTTTCCCTCAAGAAGCCTTTCGCTAAGACTGTTCTTGTGGAATTTGCAAAGTGATATTTGGAAGCCCATAGAGGGCTATGGTCAAAAGGAAATATCTTCAGTTAAAAACTGGAAAGAAGCTTTCTGAGAAACTGCTTTGTGTTCTGTTAATTCATCTCACAGAGTTACAGCTTTCCCTCAAGAAACCTTTCGCTAAGACTGTTCTTGTGGAATTTGCAAAGTGATATTTGGAAGCCCATAGAGGGCTATGGTGAAAAGGAAATATCTTCCGTTAAAAACTGGAAAGAAGCTTTCTGAGAAACTGCTTTGTGTTCTGTTAATTCATCTCACAGAGTTACAGCTTTCCCTCAAGAAGCCTTTCGATAAGACTGTTCTTGTGGAATTTGCAAAGTGATATTTGGAAGCCCATAGAGGGCTATGGTGAAAAGGAAATATCTTCCGTTAAAAACTGGAAAGAAGCTTTCTGAGAAACTGCTTTGTGTTCTGTTAATTCATCTCACAGAGTTACAGCTTTCCTCAAGAAGCCTTTCGCTAAGACTGTTCTTGTGGAATTTGCAAAGTGATATTTGGAAGCCCATAGAGGGCTATGGTGAAAAGGAAATATCTTCAGTTAAAAACTGGAAAGAAGCTTTCTGAGAAACTGCGTTGTGTTCTGTTAATTCATCTCACAGAGTTACAGCTTTCCTCAAGAAACCTTTCGCTAAGACTGTTCTTGTGGAATTTGCAAAGTGATATTTGGAAGCCCATAGAGGCTATGGTGAAAAGGAAATATCTTCCGTTAAAAACTGGAAAGAAGCTTTCTGAGAAACTGCTTTGTGTTCTGTTAATTCATCTCACAGAGTTACAGCTTTCCTCAAGAAGCCTTTCACTAAGACTGTTCTTGTGGAATTTGCAAAGTGATATTTGGAAGCCCATAGAGGGCTATGGTGAAAAGGAAATATCTTCAGTTAAAAACTGGAAAGAAGCTTTCTGAGAAACTGCTTTGTGTTCTGTTAATTCATCTCACAGAGTTACAGCTTTCCCTCAAGAAACCTTTCGCTAAGACTGTTCTTGTGGAATTTGCAAAGTGATATTTGGAAGCCCATAGAGGGCTATGGTGAAAAGGAAATATCTTCCGTTAAAAACTGGAAAGAAGCTTTCTGAGAAACTGCTTTGTGTTCTGTTAATTCATCTCACAGTTACAGCTTTCCTCAAGAAGCCTTTCACTAAGACTGTTCTTGTGGAATTTGCAAAGTGATATTTGAAGCCCATAGAGGCTATGGTGAAAAGGAAATATCTTCCGTTAAAAACTGGAAAGAAGCTTCTGAGAAACTGCTTGTGTTCTGTTAATTCATCTCACAGTTACAGCTTTCCTCAAGAAGCCTTTCTAAGACTGTTCTTGTGGAATTTGCAAAGTGATATTTGGAAGCCCAGAGGGCTATGGTGAAAAGGAAATATCTTCCGTTAAAAACTGGAAAGAAGCTTTCTGAGAAACTGCTTTGTGTTCTGTTAATTCATCTCACAGAGTTACAGCTTTCCCTCAAGAAACCTTTCGCTAAGACTGTTCTTGTGGAATTTGCAAAGTGATATTTGGAAGCCCATAGAGGGCTATGGTGAAAAGGAAATATCTTCCGTTAAAAACTGGAAAGAAGCTTTCTGAGAAACTGCTTTGTGTTCTGTTAATTCATCTCACAGAGTTACAGCTTTCCCTCAAGAAGCCTTTCGATAAGACTGTTCTTGTGGAATTTGCAAAGTGATATTTGGAAGCCCATAGAGGCTATGGTGAAAAGGAAATATCTTCCGTTAAAAACTGGAAAGAAGCTTTCTGAGAAACTGCTTTGTGTTCTGTTAATTCATCTCACAGAGTTACAGCTTTCCCTCAAGAAACCTTTCGCTAAGACTGTTCTTGTGGAATTTGCAAAGTGATATTTGGAAGCCCATAGAGGGCTATGGTGAAAAGGAAATATCTTCCATTAAAAACTGGAAAGAAGCTTTCTGAGAAACTGCTTTGTGTTCTGTTAATTCATCTCACAGAGTTACAGCTTTCCCTCAAGAAGCCTTTCGCTAAGACTGTTATTGTGGAATATTCAAAGTGATATTTGGCAGCCCATAGAGGGCTATGGTGTAAAAGGAAATATCTTCCGTTAAAAACTGGAAAGAAGCTTTCTGAGAAACTGCTTTGTGTTCTGTTAATTCATCTCACAGAGTTACAGCTTTCCCCTCAAGAAGCCTTTCGATAAGACTGTTCTTGTGGAATTTGCAAAGTGATATTTGGAAGCCCATAGAGGCTATGGTGAAAAAGGAAATATCTTCCGTTAAAAACTGGAAAGAAGCTTTCTGAGAAACTGCTTTGTGTTCTGTTAATTCATCTCACAGAGTTACAGCTTTCCCCTCAAGAAACCTTTCGCTAAGACTGTTCTTGTGGAATTTGCAAAGTGATATTTGGAAGCCCATAGAGGGCTATGGTGAAAAAGGAAATATCTTCCATTAAAAACTGGAAAGAAGCTTTCTGAGAAACTGCTTTGTGTTCTGTTAATTCATCTCACAGAGTTACAGCTTTCCCTCAAGAAGCCTTTCGCTAAGACTGTTCTTGTGGAATTTGCAAAGTGATATTTGGAAGCCCATAGAGGGCTATGGTGAAAAAGGAAATATCTTCCGTTAAAAACTGGAAAGAAGCTTTCTGAGAAACTGCTTTGTGTTCTGTTAATTCATCTCACAGAGTTACAGCTTTCCTCAAGAAGCCTTTCGATAAGACTGTTCTTGTGGAATTTGCAAAGTGATATTTGGAAGCCCATAGAGGGCTATGGTGAAAAAGGAAATATCTTCCGTTAAAAACTGGAAAGAAGTTTTCTGAGAAACTGCTTTGTGTTCTGTTAATTCATCTCACAGAGTTACAGCTTTCCCTCAAGAAGCCTTTCGCTAAGACTGTTCTTGTGGAATTTGCAAAGTGATATTTGGAAGCCCATAGAGGGCTATGGTGAAAAAGGAAATATCTTCCGTTAAAAACTGGAAAGAAGCTTTCTGAGAAACTGCTTTGTGTTCTGTTAATTCATCTCACAGAGTTAAAGCTTTCCCTCTGAAGCTTTCGCTAAGACTGTTCTTGTGGAATTTGCAAAGTGATATTTGGAAGCCCATAGAGGGCTATGGTGAAAAAGGAAATATCTTCCGTTAAAAACTGGAAAGAAGCTTTCTGAGAAACTGCTTTGTGTTCTGTTAATTCATCTCACAGAGTTACAGCTTTCCCTCAAGAAGCCTTTCGCTAAGGCTGTTCTTGTGGAATTTGCAAAGTGATATTTGGAAGCCCATAGAGGGCTATGGTGAAAAGGAAATATCTTCCGTTAAAAACTGGAAGAAGCTTTCTGAGAAACTGCTTTGTGTTCTGTTAATTCATCTCACAGAGTTACAGCTTTCCCTCAAGAAGCCTTTCGCTAAGACTGTTCTTGTGGAATTTGCAAAGTGATATTTGGAAGCCCATAGAGGGCTATGGTGAAAAGGAAATATCTTCCAGTTAAAAACTGGAAAGAAGCTTTCTGAGAAACTGCTTTGTGTTCTGTTAATTCATCTCACAGAGTTACAGCTTCCCTCAAGAAGCCTTTCGCTAAGACTGTTCTTGTGGAATTTGCAAAGTGATATTTGGAAGCCCATAGAGGGCTATGGTGAAAAGGAAATATCTTCCGTTAAAAACTGGAAAGAAGCTTTCTGAGAAACTGCTTTGTGTTCTGTTAATTCATCTCACAGAGTTACAGCTTTCCCTCAAGAAACCTTTCGCTAAGACTGTTCTTGTGGAATTTGCAAAGTGATATTTGGAAGCCCATAGAGGCTATGGTGAAAAGGAAATATCTTCCAGTTAAAAACTGGAAGAAGCTTTCTGAGAAACTGCTTTGTGTTCTGTTAATTCATCTCACAGAGTTACAGCTTTCCCTCAAGAAGCCTTTCGATAAGACTGTTCTTGTGGAATTTGCAAAGTGATATTTGGAAGCCCATAGAGGCTATGGTGAAAAGGAAATATCTTCAGTTAAAAACTGGAAAGAAGCTTTCTGAGAAACTGCTTTGTGTTCTGTTAATTCATCTCACAGAGTTACAGCTTTCCCTCAAGAAGCCTTTCACTAAGACTGTTCTTGTGGAATTTGCAAAGTGATATTTGGAAGCCCATAGAGGGCTATGGTGAAAAGGAAATATCTTCAGTTAAAAACTGGAAAGAAGTTTTCTGAGAAACTGCTTTGTGTTCTGTTAATTCATCTCACAGAGTTACAGCTTTCCTCTCAAGAAGCCTTTCACTAAGACTGTTCTTGTGGAATTTGCAAAGTGATATTTGGAAGCCCATAGAGGGCTATGGTGAAAAGGAAATATCTTCAGTTAAAAACTGGAAAGAAGCTTTCTGAGAAACTGCTTTGTGTTCTGTTAATTCATCTCACAGAGTTACAGCTTTCCCTCAAGAAGCCTTTCACTAAGACTGTTCTTGTGGAATTTGCAAAGTGATATTTGGAAGCCCATAGAGGCTATGGTGAAAAGGAAATATCTTCAGTTAAAAACTGGAAAGAAGCTTTCTGAGAAACTGCTTTGTGTTCTGTTAATTCATCTCACAGAGTTACAGCTTTCCCTCAAGAAGCCTTTCGCTAAGACTGTTCTTGTGGAATTTGCAAAGTGATATTTGGAAGCCCATAGAGGGCTATGGTGAAAAGGAAATATCTTCAGTTAAAAACTGGAAGAAGCTTTCTGAGAAACTGCTTTGTGTTCTGTTAATTCATCTCACAGAGTTACAGCTTTCCCTCAAGAAGCCTTTCGCTAAGACTGTTCTTGTGGAATTTGCAAAGTGATATTTGGAAGCCCATAGAGGGCTATGGTGAAAAGGAAATATCTTCAGTTAAAAACTGGAAAGAAGCTTTCTGAGAAACTGCTTTGTGTTCTGTTAATTCATCTCACAGAGTTACAGCTTTCCCTCAAGAAGCCTTTCACTAAGACTGTTCTTGTGGAATTTGCAAAGTGATATTTGGAAGCCCATAGAGGGCTATGGTGAAAAGGAAATATCTTCAGTTAAAAACTGGAAAGAAGCTTTCTGAGAAACTGCTTTGTGTTCTGTTAATTCATCTCACAGAGTTACAGCTTTCCCTCAAGAAGCCTTTCACTAAGACTGTTCTTGTGGAATTTGCAAAGTGATATTTGGAAGCCCATAGAGGCTATGGTGAAAAGGAAATATCTTCAGTTAAAAACTGGAAAGAAGCTTTCTGAGAAACTGCTTTGTGTT
Source organism: Erythrocebus patas (assembly GCA_023783455.1). Classification (NCBI taxonomy): domain Eukaryota; kingdom Metazoa; phylum Chordata; class Mammalia; order Primates; family Cercopithecidae; genus Erythrocebus; species Erythrocebus patas. Next base: position 42,238 of record JAKFHT010000019.1, read on the forward strand.
CTGTTAATTCATCTCACAGAGTTACAGCTTTCCCTCAAGAAGCCTTTCGCTAAGACTGTTCTTGTGGAATTTGCAAAGTGATATTTGGAAGCCCATAGAGGGCTATGGTGAAAAGGAAATATCTTCAGTTAAAAACTGGAAAGAAGCTTTCTGAGAAACTGCTTTGTGTTCTGTTAATTCATCTCACAGAGTTACAGCTTTCCCTCAAGAAGCCTTTCGCTAAGACTGTTCTTGTGGAATTTGCAAAGTGATATTTGGAAGCCCATAGAGGGCTATGGTGAAAAAGGAAATATCTTCAGTTAAAAACTGGAAAGAAGCTTTCTGAGAAACTGCTTTGTGTTCTGTTAATTCATTACACAGAGTTAAAGCTTTCCCTCTGAAGCTTTCGCTAAGACTGTTCTTGTGGAATTTGCAAAGTGATATTTGGAAGCCCATAGAGGGCTATGGTGAAAAAGGAAATATTTTCCGTTAAAAACTGGAAAGAAGTTTTCTGAGAAACTGCTTTGTGTTCTGTTAATTCATCTCACAGAGTTACAGCTTTCCCTTCAAGAAGACTTTCGCTAAGACTGTTCTTGTGGAATTTGCAAAGTAATATTTGGAAGCCCATAGAGGGCTATGGTGAAAAAGGAAATATCTTCAGTTAAAAACTGGAAAGAAGCTTTCTGAGAAACTGCTTTGTGTTCTGTTAATTCATCTCACAGAGTTACAGCTTTCCCTCAAGAAGCCTTTCGCTAAGACTGTTCTTGTGGAATTTGCAAAGTGATATTTGGAAGCCCATAGAGGGCTATGGTGAAAAGGAAATATCTTCAGTTAAAAACTGGAAAGAAGCTTTCTGAGAAACTGCTTTGTGTTCTGTTAATTCATCTCACAGAGTTACAGCTTTCCCTCAAGAAGCCTTTCGCTAAGACTGTTCTTGTGGAATTTGCAAAGTGATATTTGGAAGCCCATAGAGGGCTATGGTGAAAAGGAAATATCTTCAGTTAAAAACTGGAAAGAAGCTTTCTGAGAAACTGCTTTGTGTTCTGTTAATTCATCTCACAGAGTTACAGCTTTCCCTCAAGAAGCCTTCGCTAAGACTGTTCTTGTGGAATTTGCAAAGTGATATTTGGAAGCCCATAGAGGGCTATGGTGAAAAGGAAATATCTTCCAGTTAAAAACTGGAAAGAAGCTTTCTGAGAAACTGCTTTGTGTTCTGTTAATTCATCTCACAGAGTTACAGCTTTCCCTCAAGAAGCCTTTCTAAGACTGTTCTTGTGGAATTTGCAAAGTGATATTTGGAAGCCCATAGAGGGCTATGGTGAAAAGGAAATATCTTCCGTTAAAAACTGGAAAGAAGCTTTCTGAGAAACTGCTTTGTGTTCTGTTAATTCATCTCACAGAGTTACAGCTTTCCCTCAAGAAGCCTTTCACTAAGACTGTTCTTGTGGAATTTGCAAAGTGATATTTGGAAGCCCATAGAGGCTATGGTGAAAAGGAAATATCTTCCGTTAAAAACTGGAAAGAAGCTTTCTGAGAAACTGCTTTGTGTTCTGTTAATTCATCTCACAGAGTTACAGCTTTCCCTCAAGAAGCCTTTCACTAAGACTGTTCTTGTGGAATTTGCAAAGTGATATTTGGAAGCCCATAGAGGGCTATGGTGAAAAGGAAATATCTTCCGTTAAAAACTGGAAAGAAGCTTTCTGAGAAACTGCTTTGTGTTCTGTTAATTCATCTCACAGAGTTACAGCTTTCCCTCAAGAAGCCTTTCACTAAGACTGTTCTTGTGGAATTTGCAAAGTGATATTTGGAAGCCCATAGAGGGCTATGGTGAAAAGGAAATATCTTCAGTTAAAAACTGGAAAGAAGCTTTCTGAGAAACTGCTTTGTGTTCTGTTAATTCATCTCACAGAGTTACAGCTTTCCCTCAAGAAGCCTTTCGCTAAGACTGTTCTTGTGGAATTTGCAAAGTGATATTTGGAAGCCCATAGAGGGCTATGGTGAAAAGGAAATATCTTCAGTTAAAAACTGGAAAGAAGCTTTCTGAGAAACTGCTTTGTGTTCTGTTAATTCATCTCACAGAGTTACAGCTTTCCCTCAAGAAGCCTTTCGCTAAGACTGTTCTTGTGGAATTTGCAAAGTGATATTTGGAAGCCCATAGAGGGCTATGGTGAAAAGGAAATATCCTAAGATAAAAACTGAAAGAAGCTTTCTGAGAAACTGCTTTGTGTTCTGTTAATTCATCTCACAGAGTTACAGCTTTCCCTCAAGAAGCCTTTCGCTAAGACTGTTCTTGTGGAATTTGCAAAGTGATATTTGGAAGCCCATAGAGGGCTATGGTGAAAAGGAAATATCTTCCGTTAAAAACTGGAAAGAAGCTTTCTGAGAAACTGCTTTGTGTTCTGTTAATTCATCTCACAGAGTTACAGCTTTCCCTCAAGAAGCCTTTCACTAAGACTGTTCTTGTGGAATTTGCAAAGTGATATTTGAAGCCCATAGAGGGCTATGGTGAAAAGGAAATATCTTCCATTAAAAACTGGAAAGAAGCTTTCTGAGAAACTGCTTTGTGTTCTGTTAATTCATCTCACAGAGTTACAGCTTTCCCTCAAGAAACCTTTCGCTAAGACTGTTCTTGTGGAATTTGCAAAGTGATATTTGGAAGCCCATAGAGGGCTATGGTGAAAAGGAAATATCTTCCATTAAAAACTGGAAGAAGCTTTCTGAGAAACTGCTTTGTGTTCTGTTAATTCATCTCACAGAGTTACAGCTTTCCCTCAAGAAGCCTTTCGCTAAGACTGTTCTTGTGGAATTTGCAAAGTGATATTTGGAAGCCCATAGAGGGCTATGGTGAAAAGGAAATATCTTCAGTTAAAAACTGGAAAGAAGCTTTCTGAGAAACTGCTTTGTGTTCTGTTAATTCATCTCACAGAGTTACAGCTTTCCCTCAAGAAGCCTTTCGCTAAGACTGTTCTTGTGGAATTTGCAAAGTGATATTTGGAAGCCCATAGAGGGCTATGGTGAAAAGGAAATATCCTAAGATAAAAACTGAAAGAAGCTTTCTGAGAAACTGCTTTGTGTTCTGTTAATTCATCTCACAGAGTTACAGCTTTCCCCTCAAAAGCCTTTCGCTAAGACTGTTCTTGTGGAATTTGCAAAGTGATATTTGGAAGCCCATAGAGGGCTATGGTGAAAAGGAAATATCTTCAGTTAAAAACTGGAAAGAAGCTTTCTGAGAAACTGCTTTGTGTTCTGTTAATTCATCTCACAGAGTTACAGCTTTCCCTCAAGAAGCCTTTCGATAAGACTGTTCTTGTGGAATTTGCAAAGTGATATTTGAAGCCCATAGAGGGCTATGGTGAAAAGGAAATATCCTAAGATAAAAACTGAAAGAAGCTTTCTGAGAAACTGCTTTGTGTTCTGTTAATTCATCTCACAGAGTTACAGCTTTCCCTCAAGAAGCCTTTCGCTAAGACTGTTCTTGTGGAATTTGCAAAGTGATATTTGGAAGCCCATAGAGGCTATGGTGAAAAGGAAATATCTTCCGTTAAAAACTGGAAAGAAGCTTTCTGAGAAACTGCTTTGTGTTCTGTTAATTCATCTCACAGAGTTACAGCTTTCCCTCAAGAAGCCTTTCACTAAGACTGTTCTTGTGGAATTTGCAAAGTGATATTTGGAAGCCCATAGAGGGCTATGGTGAAAAGGAAATATCTTCCGTTAAAAACTGGAAAGAAGCTTTCTGAGAAACTGCTTTGTGTTCTGTTAATTCATCTCACAGAGTTACAGCTTTCCCTCAAGAAGCCTTTCGCTAAGACTGTTCTTGTGGAATTTGCAAAGTGATATTTGAAGCCCATAGAGGGCTATGGTGAAAAGGAAATATCTTCAGTTAAAAACTGGAAAGAAGCTTTCTGAGAAACTGCTTTGTGTTCTGTTAATTCATCTCACAGATTTACAGCTTTCCCTCAAGAAGCCTTTCGCTAAGACTGTTCTTGTGGAATTTGCAAAGTGATATTTGGAAGCCCATAGAGGGCTATGGTGAAAAGGAAATATCTTCAGTTAAAAACTGGAAAGAAGCTTGAGAAACTGCTTTGTGTTCTGTTAATTCATCTCACAGAGTTACAGCTTTCCCTCAAGAAGCCTTTCGATAAGACTGTTCTTGTGGAATTTGCAAAGTGATATTTGGAAGCCCATAGAGGGCTATGGTGAAAAGGAAATATCCTAAGATAAAAACTGAAAGAAGCTTTCTGAGAAACTGCTTTGTGTTCTGTTAATTCATCTCACAGAGTTACAGCTTTCCCTCAAGAAGCCTTTCACTAAGACTGTTCTTGTGGAATTTGCAAAGTGATATTTGGAAGCCCATAGAGGGCTATGGTGAAAAGGAAATATCCTAAGATAAAAACTGAAAGAAGCTTTCTGAGAAACTGCTTTGTGTTCTGTTAATTCATCTCACAGAGTTACAGCTTTCCCTCAAGAAGCCTTTCGATAAGACTGTTCTTGTGGAATTTGCAAAGTGATATTTGGAAGCCCATAGAGGGCTATGGTGAAAAGGAAATATCTTCAGTTAAAAACTGGAAAGAAGCTTTCTGAGAAACTGCTTTGTGTTCTGTTAATTCATCTCACAGAGTTACAGCTTTCCCTCAAGAAGCCTTCGCTAAGACTGTTCTTGTGGAATTTGCAAAGTGATATTTGGAAGCCCATAGAGGGCTATGGTGAAAAGGAAATATCCTAAGATAAAAACTGAAAGAAGCTTTCTGAGAAACTGCTTTGTGTTCTGTTAATTCATCTCACAGAGTTACAGCTTTCCCTCAAGAAGCCTTTCACTAAGACTGTTCTTGTGGAATTTGCAAAGTGATATTTGGAAGCCCATAGGGCTATGGTGAAAAGGAAATATCCTAAGATAAAAACTGGAAAGAAGCTTTCTGAGAAACTGCTTTGTGTTCTGTTAATTCATCTCACAGAGTTACAGCTTTCCCTCAAGAAGCCTTTCACTAAGACTGTTCTTGTGGAATTTGCAAAGTGATATTTGGAAGCCCATAGAGGGCTATGGTGAAAAGGAAATATCTTCCATTAAAAACTGGAAAGAAGCTTTCTGAGAAACTGCTTTGTGTTCTGTTAATTCATCTCACAGAGTTACAGCTTTCCCTCAAGAAGCCTTTCACTAAGACTGTTCTTGTGGAATTTGCAAAGTGATATTTGGAAGCCCATAGAGGGCTATGGTGAAAAGGAAATATCTTCCGTTAAAAACTGGAAAGAAGCTTTCTGAGAAACTGCTTTGTGTTCTGTTAATTCATCTCACAGAGTTACAGCTTTCCCTCAAGAAGCCTTCGCTAAGACTGTTCTTGTGGAATTTGCAAAGTGATATTTGGAAGCCCATAGAGGGCTATGGTGAAAAGGAAATATCTTCAGTTAAAAACTGGAAAGAAGCTTTCTGAGAAACTGCTTTGTGTTCTGTTAATTCATCTCACAGAGTTACAGCTTTCCTCAAGAAGCCTTTCGCTAAGACTGTTCTTGTGGAATTTGCAAAGTGATATTTGGAAGCCCATAGAGGGCTATGGTGAAAAGGAAATATCTTCCATTAAAAACTGGAAAGAAGCTTTCTGAGAAACTGCTTTGTGTTCTGTTAATTCATCTCACAGAGTTACAGCTTTCCCTCAAGAAACCTTTCGCTAAGACTGTTCTTGTGGAATTTGCAAAGTGATATTTGGAAGCCCATAGGGCTATGGTGAAAAGGAAATATCTTCCATTAAAAACTGGAAGAAGCTTTCTGAGAAACTGCTTTGTGTTCTGTTAATTCATCTCACAGAGTTACAGCTTTCCCCTCAGAAGCCTTTCGCTAAGACTGTTCTTGTGGAATTTGCAAAGTGATATTTGAAGCCCATAGAGGCTATGGTGAAAAGGAAATATCTTCCATTAAAAACTGGAAAGAAGCTTGAGAAACTGCTTGTGTTCTGTTAATTCATCTCACAGTTACAGCTTTCCTCAAGAAGCTTTCGCTAAGACTGTTCTTGTGGAATTTGCAAAGTGATATTTGAAGCCCATAGAGGCTATGGTGAAAAGGAAATATCTTCCATTAAAAACTGGAAGAAGCTTTCTGAGAAACTGCTTTGTGTTCTGTTAATTCATCTCACAGAGTTACAGCTTTCCTCAAGAAGCCTTTCGCTAAGACTGTTCTTGTGGAATTTGCAAAGTGATATTTGGAAGCCCATAGAGGGCTATGGTGAAAAGGAAATATCTTCAGTTAAAAACTGGAAAGAAGCTTTCTGAGAAACTGCTTGTGTTCTGTTAATTCATCTCACAGAGTTACAGCTTTCCCTCAAGAAGCCTTTCGCTAAGACTGTTCTTGTGGAATTTGCAAAGTGATATTTGGAAGCCCATAGAGGGCTATGGTGAAAAGGAAATATCTTCCGTTAAAAACTGGAAAGAAGCTTTCTGAGAAACTGCTTTGTGTTCTGTTAATTCATCTCACAGAGTTACAGCTTTCCTCAAGAAGCCTTTCGCTAAGACTGTTCTTGTGGAATTTGCAAAGTGATATTTGGAAGCCCAGAGGGCTATGGTGAAAAGGAAATATCTTCAGTTAAAAACTGGAAGAAGCTTTCTGAGAAACTGCTTTGTGTTCTGTTAATTCATCTCACAGAGTTACAGCTTTCCCTCAAGAAGCCTTTCGATAAGACTGTTCTTGTGGAATTTGCAAAGTGATATTTGGAAGCCCATAGGGCTATGGTGAAAAGGAAATATCTTCCGTTAAAAACTGGAAAGAAGCTTTCTGAGAAACTGCTTTGTGTTCTGTTAATTCATCTCACAGAGTTACAGCTTTCCCTCAAGAAGCCTTTCATAAGACTGTTCTTGTGGAATTTGCAAAGTGATATTTGGAAGCCCATAGAGGGCTATGGTGAAAAGGAAATATCTTCAGTTAAAAACTGGAAGAAGCTTTCTGAGAAACTGCTTTGTGTTCTGTTAATTCATCTCACAGAGTTACAGCTTTCCCTCAAGAAGCCTTTCGCTAAGACTGTTCTTGTGGAATTTGCAAAGTGATATTTGGAAGCCCATAGAGGGCTATGGTGAAAAGGAAATATCTTCAGTTAAAAACTGGAAAGAAGCTTCTGAGAAACTGCTTTGTGTTCTGTTAATTCATCTCACGGAGTTACGGCTTTCCCTTCAAGAAGCCTTTCGCTAAGACTGTTCTTGTGGAATTTGCAAAGTGATATTTGGAAGCCCATAGAGGGCTATGGTGAAAAGGAAATATCTTCAGTTAAAAACTGGAAAGAAGCTTTCTGAGAAACTGCTTTGTGTTCTGTTAATTCATCTCACAGAGTTACAGCTTTCCTCAAGAAGCCTTTCACTAAGACTGTTCTTGTGGAATTTGCAAAGTGATATTTGGAAGCCCATAGAGGGCTATGGTGAAAAAGGAAATATCTTCCATTAAAAACTGGAAAGAAGCTTTCTGAGAAACTGCTTTGTGTTCTGTTAATTCATCTCACAGAGTTACAGCTTTCCCTCAAGAAGCCTTTCACTAAGACTGTTCTTGTGGAATTTGCAAAGTGATATTTGGAAGCCCATAGAGGGCTATGGTGAAAAGGAAATATCTTCCATTAAAAACTGGAAAGAAGTTTTCTGAGAAACTGCTTTGTGTTCTGTTAATTCATCTCACAGAGTTACAGCTTTCCCTCAAGAAGCCTTTCTAAGACTGTTCTTGTGGAATTTGCAAAGTGATATTTGGAAGCCCATAGAGGGCTATGGTGAAAAGGAAATATCTTCAGTTAAAAACTGGAAAGAAGCTTTCTGAGAAACTGCTTTGTGTTCTGTTAATTCATCTCACAGAGTTACAGCTTTCCCTCAAGAAGCCTTTCGCTAAGACTGTTCTTGTGGAATTTGCAAAGTGATATTTGGAAGCCCATAGAGGGCTATGGTGAAAAGGAAATATCTTCCGTTAAAAACTGGAAAGAAGCTTTCTGAGAAACTGCTTTGTGTTCTGTTAATTCATCTCACAGAGTTACAGCTTTCCCTCAAGAAGCCTTTCGCTAAGACTGTTCTTGTGGAATTTGCAAAGTGATATTTGGAAGCCATAGAGGGCTATGGTGAAAAGGAAATATCTTCAGTTAAAAACTGGAAGAAGCTTTCTGAGAAACTGCTTTGTGTTCTGTTAATTCATCTCACAGAGTTACAGCTTTCCCTCAAGAAGCCTTTCGATAAGACTGTTCTTGTGGAATTTGCAAAGTGATATTTGGAAGCCCATAGGGCTATGGTGAAAAGGAAATATCTTCCGTTAAAAACTGGAAAGAAGCTTTCTGAGAAACTGCTTTGTGTTCTGTTAATTCATCTCACAGAGTTACAGCTTTCCCTCAAGAAGCCTTTCACTAAGACTGTTCTTGTGGAATTTGCAAAGTGATATTTGGAAGCCCATAGAGGGCTATGGTGAAAAGGAAATATCTTCAGTTAAAAACTGGAAAGAAGCTTTCTGAGAAACTGCTTTGTGTTCTGTTAATTCATCTCACAGAGTTACAGCTTTCCCTCAAGAAGCCTTTCGCTAAGACTGTTCTTGTGGAATTTGCAAAGTGATATTTGGAAGCCCATAGAGGGCTATGGTGAAAAGGAAATATCTTCAGTTAAAAACTGGAAAGAAGCTTTCTGAGAAACTGCTTTGTGTTCTGTTAATTCATCTCACAGAGTTACAGCTTTCCCTCAAGAAGCCTTTCGCTAAGACTGTTCTTGTGGAATTTGCAAAGTGATATTTGGAAGCCCATAGAGGGCTATGGTGAAAAGGAAATATCTTCAGTTAAAAACTGGAAAGAAGCTTTCTGAGAAACTGCTTTGTGTTCTGTTAATTCATCTCACAGAGTTACAGCTTTCCCTCAAGAAGCCTTTCACTAAGACTGTTCTTGTGGAATTTGCAAAGTGATATTTGGAAGCCCATAGGGCTATGGTGAAAAGGAAATATCTTCCATTAAAAACTGGAAGAAGCTTTCTGAGAAACTGCTTTGTGTTCTGTTAATTCATCTCACAGACTTACAGCTTTTCCCTCAAGAAGCCTTTCGCTAAGACTGTTCTTGTGGAATTTGCAAAGTGATATTTGGAAGCCCATAGAGGGCTATGGTGAAAAAGGAAATATCTTCAGTTAAAAACTGGAAGGAAGCTTTCTGAGAAACTGCTTTGTGTTCTGTTAATTCATCTCACAGAGTTACAGCTTTCCTCAAGAAGCCTTTCGCTAAGACTGTTCTTGTGGAATTTGCAAAGTGATATTTGGAAGCCCATAGAGGGCTATGGTGAAAAAGGAAATATCTTCCGTTAAAAACTGGAAAGAAGCTTTCTGAGAAACTGCTTTGTGTTCTGTTAATTCATCTCACAGGTTACAGCTTTCCCTCAAGAAACCTTTCGCTAAGACTGTTCTTGTGGAATTTGCAAAGTGATATTTGGAAGCCATAGAGGGCTATGGTGAAAAAGGAAATATCTTCCGTTAAAAACTGGAAAGAAGCTTTCTGAGAAACTGCTTGTGTTCTGTTAATTCATCTCACAGAGTTACAGCTTTCCCTCAAGAAGCCTTTCGCTAAGACTGTTCTTGTGGAATTTGCAAAGTGATATTTGGAAGCCCATAGAGGGCTATGGTGAAAAAGGAAATATCTTCAGTTAAAAACTGGAAGGAAGCTTTCTGAGAAACTGCTTTGTGTTCTGTTAATTCATCTCACAGAGTTACAGCTTTCCCTCAAGAAGCCTTTCTAAGACTGTTCTTGTGGAATTTGCAAAGTGATATTTGGAAGCCCATAGAGGGCTATGGTGAAAAAGGAAATATCTTCCGTTAAAAACTGGAAAGAAGCTTTCTGAGAAACTGCTTTGTGTTCTGTTAATTCATCTCACAGAGTTACAGCTTTCCCTCAAGAAGCCTTTCGCTAAGACTGTTCTTGTGGAATTTGCAAAGTGATATTTGGAAGCCCATAGACGGCTATGGTGAAAAAGGAAATATCTTCACTTTAAAACTGGAAAGTAGTTTTCTGAGAAACTGGTTTGTGTTCTGCTAATTCATCTCACAGGCTTACAGCTTTCCCCTCAGGAAGCCTGTCGCTAAGACTGTTCCTGTGGAATTTTCAAAGTGATATTTGGAAGCCCATAGAGGGCGGTGGTGAAAAAGGAAATATCTTCCGTTAAAAACTGGAAAGAAGTTTTCTGAGAAACTGCTTTGTGTTCTGTTAATTCATCTCACAGAGTTACAGCTTTCCTCAAGAAGCCTTTCACTAAGACTGTTCTTGTGGAATTTGCAAAGTGATATTTGGAAGCCCATAGAGGGCTATGGTGAAAAGGAAATATCTTCAGTTAAAAACTGGAAAGAAGCTTTCTGAGAAACTGCTTTGTGTTCTGTTAATTCATCTCACAGAGTTACAGCTTTCCCTCAAGAAACCTTTCGCTAAGACTGTTCTTGTGGAATTTGCAAAGTGATATTTGAAGCCCATAGAGGGCTATGGTGAAAAGGAAATATCTTCAGTTAAAAACTGAAAGAAGCTTTCTGAGAAACTGCTTTGTGTTCTGTTAATTCATCTCACAGAGTTACAGCTTTCCCTCAAGAAGCCTTTCGCTAAGACTGTTCTTGTGGAATTTGCAAAGTGATATTTGAAGCCCATAGAGGGCTATGGTGAAAAGGAAATATCTTCCGTTAAAAACTGGAAAGAAGCTTTCTGAGAAACTGCTTTGTGTTCTGTTAATTCATCTCACAGAGTTACAGCTTTCCCTCAAGAAGCCTTTCGCTAAGACTGTTCTTGTGGAATTTGCAAAGTGATATTTGGAAGCCCATAGAGGGCTATGGTGAAAAGGAAATATCTTCCGTTAAAAACTGGAAAGAAGCTTTCTGAGAAACTGCTTTGTGTTCTGTTAATTCATCTCACAGAGTTACAGCTTTCCCTCAAGAAGCCTTTCGCTAAGACTGTTCTTGTGGAATTTGCAAAGTGATATTTGGAAGCCCATAGAGGGCTATGGTGAAAAGGAAATATCCTAAGATAAAAACTGAAAGAAGCTTTCTGAGAAACTGCTTTGTGTTCTGTTAATTCATCTCACAGAGTTACAGCTTTCCCTCAAGAAGCCTTTCGCTAAGACTGTTCTTGTGGAATTTGCAAAGTGATATTTGGAAGCCCATAGAGGGCTATGGTGAAAAAGGAAATATCCTAAGATAAAAACTGAAAAGAAGCTTTCTGAGAAACTGCTTTGTGTTCTGTTAATTCATCTCACAGAGTTACAGCTTTCCCTCAAGAAGCCTTTCTAAGACTGTTCTTGTGGAATTTGCAAAGTGATATTTGGAAGCCCATAGAGGCTATGGTGAAAAGGAAATATCCTAAGATAAAAACTGAAAGAAGCTTTCTGAGAAACTGCTTTGTGTTCTGTTAATTCATCTCACAGAGTTACAGCTTTCCCTCAAGAAGCCTTTCACTAAGACTGTTCTTGTGGAATTTGCAAAGTGATATTTGGAAGCCCATAGGGCTATGGTGAAAAGGAAATATCTTCAGTTAAAAACTGGAAAGAAGCTTTCTGAGAAACTGCTTTGTGTTCTGTTAATTCATCTCACAGAGTTACAGCTTTCCCTCAAGAAGCCTTTCACTAAGACTGTTCTTGTGGAATTTGCAAAGTGATATTTGGAAGCCCATAGAGGGCTATGGTGAAAAGGAAATATCTTCAGTTAAAAACTGGAAGAAGCTTTCTGAGAAACTGCTTTGTGTTCTGTTAATTCATCTCACAGAGTTACAGCTTTCCCTCAAGAAGCCTTTCGATAAGACTGTTCTTGTGGAATTTGCAAAGTGATATTTGGAAGCCCATAGGGCTATGGTGAAAAGGAAATATCTTCCGTTAAAAACTGGAAAGAAGCTTTCTGAGAAACTGCTTTGTGTTCTGTTAATTCATCTCACAGAGTTACAGCTTTCCCTCAAGAAGCCTTTCACTAAGACTGTTCTTGTGGAATTTGCAAAGTGATATTTGGAAGCCCATAGAGGGCTATGGTGAAAAGGAAATATCCTAAGATAAAAACTGAAAGAAGCTTTCTGAGAAACTGCTTTGTGTTCTGTTAATTCATCTCACAGAGTTACAGCTTTCCCTCAAGAAGCCTTTCGCTAAGACTGTTCTTGTGGAATTTGCAAAGTGATATTTGGAAGCCCATAGAGGGCTATGGTGAAAAAGGAAATATCCTAAGATAAAAACTGAAAGAAGCTTTCTGAGAAACTGCTTTGTGTTCTGTTAATTCATCTCACAGAGTTACAGCTTTCCCTCAAGAAGCCTTTCGCTAAGACTGTTCTTGTGGAATTTGCAAAGTGATATTTGGAAGCCCATAGAGGGCTATGGTGAAAAGGAAATATCCTAAGATAAAAACTGAAAGAAGCTTTCTGAGAAACTGCTTTGTGTTCTGTTAATTCATCTCACAGAGTTACAGCTTTCCCTCAAGAAGCCTTTCACTAAGACTGTTCTTGTGGAATTTGCAAAGTGATATTTGGAAGCCCATAGGGCTATGGTGAAAAGGAAATATCTTCCGTTAAAAACTGGAAAGAAGCTTTCTGAGAAACTGCTTTGTGTTCTGTTAATTCATCTCACAGAGTTACAGCTTTCCCTCAAGAAGCCTTTCTAAGACTGTTCTTGTGGAATTTGCAAAGTGATATTTGGAAGCCCATAGAGGGCTATGGTGAAAAGGAAATATCTTCAGTTAAAAACTGGAAGAAGCTTTCTGAGAAACTGCTTTGTGTTCTGTTAATTCATCTCACAGAGTTACAGCTTTCCCTCAAGAAGCCTTTCGCAAGACTGTTCTTTGGAATTGGCAAAGTGATATTTGGAAGCCCATAGAGAGCTATGGTGCAAATGGAAATATCCTAAGATAAAACCGAAAAGAAGCTTTCTGAGAAACTGCTTTGTGTTCTGTTAATTCACCTCACAGAGTTAGAGCTTTCCTCAAGAAGCCTTTCGCTAAGACTGTTCTTGTGGAATTTGCAAAGTGATAATTAAAGTCCATAGAGGGCTATGGTGAAAAAGGAAATATCTTCAGTTTAAAACTGAAAAGAAGCTTTCTGAAAAACTGCTTTTTGTTCTGTTAATTCATCTCAGAGGGTTACAGCTTTCTCCTCTAGACGCCTTTCGCTAGGACTGTTCTTGTGGAATTTGGAAAGTGATATTTGGAAGCACATACAGTGCTATGGTGAAAAAGGAAATATCTTAAGTTAAAAACTGGAAAGAAGCTTTCTGAGAAACTTTTTTGTGTTCTGTTAATTCATCTCACAGAATTACAGCTTTCTCCACAAGAAGCCTTTCGCTAAGACTGTTCTTGTGGAATTTGCAATGTGATATTTGAAAGCCCAAAGGGGTCTATGGTGGAAAAGAAAATATCTTCAGTTAAAAACTGGAAAGAAGTCTTCTGAGAAAATGCTTTGTGTTCTGTTAATTCATCTCACAGAGTTACAGCTTTCCCTCAAGAAACCTTTCACTAAGACTGTTCTTGTGGAATTTGAAAAGTGATATTTGGAAGCCCTTAGAGCACTATGGTGAAAAAGGAAATATCCTAAGATAAAAACTGAAAAGAAGCTTTCTGAGAAACTGCTTTGTGTTCTGTTAATTCATCTCACAGAGTTACAGCTTTCTCCTCAAGAAGCCTTTCGCTAAGACTGTTCTTGTGGAATTTGCAAAGTGATATTTGGAAGCCCATAGGGGCTATGGTGAAAAGGAAATATCTTCCGTTAAAAACTGGAAAGAAGCTTTCTGAGAAACTGCTTTGTTCTGTTAATTCATCTCACAGAGTTACAGCTTTCCCTCAAGAGCCTTTCTCTAAGACTGTTCTTGTGGAATATGCAAAGTGATATTTGAAGCCCATAGAGGCTATGGTGAAAATGGAAATATCCTAAGATAAAAACTGAAAAGAAGCTTTCTGGAAAATTGCTTTGTCTTCTGTTAGTTCATTTCACAGAGTTACAGCTTTCCCTTCAAGAAGCCGTTCACTAAGACAGTTTTTGTGAAATTTGCAAACTGATATTTGGAAGCCCATAGAGGGCTACGGTGAAAAAGGAAATATCCTAAGATAAAAACTGATAAGTAGCTTTCTGAGAAACTGCTTTGTGTTCTGTTAATTCATCTCACAGAGTTACAGCTTTCCCCTCAAGGAGCCTTTCACTAAGGCTGTTCTTGTGGAATTTGCAGAGTGATATTTGGAAGCCCATAGAGGGCTATGGTGAAAAAGGAAACATTTTACTTTAAAAACTGGAAAGAAGCTTTCTGAGAAACTGTTTTGTGTTCTGTTAATTCATCTCACAGAGTTACAGTTTTCTCCTCAAGAAGCCTTTCGCTAAGACTTTTCTTGTGGAATTTGCAAAGTGATATATGGAAGCCCACAGAGGGCTAAGGTGAAAAAGGAAATATCTTCCGTTAAAAACTGAAAATAAGATATCTGAGAAACTGATTTAGGTTCTGTTAATTCACCTCACAGAGTTAGAGCTTTCACCTCAAGAAACCTTTCCCGAAGACTGTTCTTGTGGAATTTGCAAAGTGATATTTGGAAGGCCATAGAGAGCTATGGTGAAAAAGCAAATATCTTCCGTTAAAAACTGGAAGAAGCTTTCTGAGAAACTTCTTTGTGTTCTGTTAATTCATCTCACAGAGTTACAGCTTTCCCTCAAGAAGCCTTTCAATAAGACTGTTCTTGTGGAATTTGCAAAGTGATATTTGGAAGCCCATAGAGGGCTATGGTGAAAAAGAAATATCCTAAGATAAAACTGGAAAGAAGCTTTCTGAGGAAGTGCTTTGTGTTCTGTTAGTTCATCTCACGGAGATACAGCTTTCCCTTCAAGAAGCCTTTCGCTAAGGCTGTTCTTGTGGAATTTGCAAACTGATATTTGGAAGCCCGTAGAGGGCTATGGTGAAAAAGGAAATATCTTCCGTTAAAAACTGGAAAGAAGCTTTCTGAGAAACTGCTTTGTGTTCTGTTAATTAATCTCACAGAGTTATTGCTTTCCCATCAAGAACCCTTTCGCTAAGACTGTTCTTGTGACTTTTGCAAAGTGATATTTGGAAGCCCATAGAGGGTTATGGTGAAAAAGGAAATATCTTCCGTTAAAAACTGGAAAGATGCTTTCTCAGAAACTGCTTTGTTTTCTGTTAATTATTCTCACAGAGTTACTGCTTTCCCCTCAAGAAGCCGTTCGCTAAGACTGTTCTTCTGGAATTTGAAAAGTGATATTTGGAAGCCCATAGAGGGCTATGGCGAAAAATTAAATATCTTCCGCTAAAAACTGGAAAGAAGATTTCTGAGAAACTGCTCTGTGTTCTGTTAATTCATCTCACAGAGTTACAGCTTTCCTCAAGAAGCTTTCGCTAAGACTTTCTTGTGGAATTTGCAAAGTGATATTTGGAAGCCCATAGATGGCTATGGTGAAAAGGAAATATCTTCCGTTAAAAACTGGAAAGAAACTTTCTGAGAAACTGCTTTGTGTTCTGTTAATTCATTTCAGAGAATTACAGCTTTCCTCAAGAAGCCTTTCGCTAAGGCTGTTCTTGTGGAATTTGCAAAGTGATATTTGGAAGCCCATAGAGGGCTATGGTGAAAAAGGAAATATCCTAAGATAAAAACTGAAAAGAAGCTTTCTGAGAAACTGCTTTGTGTTCTGTTAATTCATCTCACAGAGTTACAGCTTTCCTTCAAGAAGACTTTCGCTAAGACTGTTCTTGTGGAATTTGCAAAGTGATATTTGGAAGCCCATAGAGGGCTATGTTGAAAAAGGAAATATCTTCCGTTAAAAAGTGAAAAGAAGCTTTTTGAGAAACTGCTTTGTGTTCTGTTAATTCATCTCACAGAGTTACAGCTTTCCTCAAGAAGCCTTTCACTAAGACTGTTCTTGTGAATTTGCAAAGTGATATTTGGAAGCCATAGAGGGCTATGGTGAAAAGGAAATATCTTCAGTTAAAAACTGAAAAGAAGCTTGAGAAACTGCTTTTGTTCTGTTAATTCATCTCAGAGTTACAGCTTTCTCCTCAAGAAGCCTTTCGCTAAGACTGTTCTTGTGGAATTTGAAAAGTGATATTTGGAAGCCCATAGAGGGCTATGGTGAAAAATTAAATATCTTCCGCTAAAAACTGCAAAGAAGCTTTCTGAGAAACTGCTCTGTGTTCTGTTAATTCATCTCACAGAGTTACAGCTTTCCTCAAGCCTTTCGCTAAGACTGTTCTTGTGGATTTTGCAAAGTGATATTTGGAAGCCCATAGAGGGCTATGGTGAAAAAGGAAATATCTTCCGTTAAAAACTGGAAAGAAGCTTTCTGAGAAACTGCTTTGTGTTCTGTTAATTCATCTCACAGAGTTACAGCTTTCCCCTCAAAAGCCTTTCGCTAAGACTGTTCTTGTGGAATTTGCAAAGTGATATTTGGAAGCCCATAGAGGGCTATGGTGAAAAAAAATATCTTCCGTTAAAAACTGGAAAGAAACTTTCTGAGAAACTGCTTTCTGTTCTGTTAATTCATCTCACAGAGTTACAGCTTTCCTTCAAGAAGCCTTTCGCTAAGACTGTTCTTCTGGAATTTGCAAAGTGATATTTGGAAGCCCATAGAGGCTATGGTGAAAAAGGAAATATCTTAAGATAAAAACTGAAAAGAAGCTTGAGAAACTGCTTGTGTTCTCTTAATTCATCTCAGAGAGAGTTACAGCTTTCCTCAAGAAGCCTTTCACTAAGACTGTTCTTGTGGAATTTGAAAAGTGATATTTGGAAGCCCATAGAGGGCTATGGAGAAAAGGAAATATCTTCCGTTAAAAACTGAAAAGAAGCTTTCTGAGAAACTGCTTTGTGTTCTGTTAATTCATCTCACAGAGTTACAGCTTTCCCTCAAGAAACCTTTCGCTAAGACTGTTCTTGTGGAATTTGCAAAGTGATATTTGGAAGCCCATAGAGGCTATGGTGAAAAAGGAAATATCTTCCGTTAAAAACTGGAAAGAAGCTTTCTGAGAAACTGCTTTGTTTTCTGTTAATTATTCTCACAGAGTTACAGCTTTCCTCAAGAAGCCTTTCACTAAGACTGTTCTTGTGGAATTTGAAAAGTGATATTTGAAGCCCATAGAGGGCTATGGTGAAAAGGAAATATCTTCAGTTAAAAACTGAAAAGAAGCTTTCTGAGAAACTGCTTTGTGTTCTGTTAATTCATCTCACAGAGTTACAGCTTTCCCTCAAGAAGCCTTTCGCTAAGTCTGTTCTTGTGGAATTTGCAAAGTGATATTTGGAAGCCCATAGAGGCTATGGTGAAAAAGGAAATATCTTCAGTTAAAAACTGGAAAAGAAGATTTCTGAGAAACTGCTTTGTGTTCTGTTAATTCATCTCACAGAGTTACAGCTTTCCTCAAGAAGCCTTTCACTAAGACTGTTCTTGTGAATTTGCAAAGTGATATTTGGAAGCCCAGAGGGCTATGGTGAAAAGGAAATATCTTCAGTTAAAAACTGAAAAGAAGCTTGAGAAACTGCTTTTGTTCTGTTAATTCATCTCAGAGTTACAGCTTTCTCCTCAAGAAGCCTTTCGCTAAGACTGTTCTTGTGGAATTTGGAAAGTGATATTTGGAAGCACATAGAGGGCTATGGTGAAAAAGGAAATATCTTAAGTTAAAAACTGGAAAGAAGCTTTCTGAGAAACTCCTTTGTGTTCTGTTAATTCATCTCACAGAATTACAGCTTTCTCCTCAAGAAGCCTTTCGCTAAGACTGTTCTTGTGGAATTTGCAAAGTGATATTTGAAGCCCATAGAGGGCTATGGTGAAAAAGAAATATCTTCAGTTAAAAACTGGAAAGAAGCTTCTGAGAAACTGCTTTGTGTTCTCTTAATTCATCTCACAGAGTTACAGCTTTCCCCTAAAGAAGCCTTTCACTAAGACTGTTCTTGTGGAATTTGCAAAGTGATATTTGGAAGCCCTTAGAGGACTATGGTGAAAAAGGAAATATCTTCAGTTAAAAACTGGAAAGAAGCTTTCTGAGAAACTGCTTTGTGTTCTGTTAATTCATCTCACAGAGTTACAGCTTCCCTCAAGAAGCCTTTCTAAGACTGTTCTTGTGGAATTTGCAAAGTGATATTTGGAAGCCCATAGAGGGCTATGGTGAAAAAGGAAATATCCTCAGATAAAAACTGGAAAGAAGCTTTCTGAGAAACTGCTTTGTGTTCTGTTAATTCATCTCACAGAGTTACAGCTTTCCTCAAGAAGCCTTTCTAAGACTGTTCTTGTGGAATTTGCAAAGTGATATTTGGAAGCCCATAGAGGGCTATGGTGAAAATGGAAATATCTAAGATAAAAACTGAAAAGAAGCTTTCTGAGAAACTGCTTTGTGTTCTGTTAATTCATCTCACAGAGTTACAGCTTTCCTTCAAGAAGCCTTTCACTAAGACTGTTCTTGTGAATTTGCAAAGTGATATTTGGAAGCCCATAGAGGGCTATGGTGAAAAGGAAATATCCTAAGTTAAAAACTGAAAAGAAGCTTTCTGAGAAACTGCTTTGTGTTCTGTTAATTCATCTCACAGAGTTACAGCTTTCCCCTCAAGAAGCCTTTCGCTAAGGCTGTTCTTGTGGAATTTGCAAAGTGATATTTGGAAGCCCATAGAGGGCTATGGTGAAAAGGAAATATCTTACTTTAAAAACTGGAAAGAAGCTTTCTGAGAAACTGTTTTGTGTTCTGTTAATTCATCTCACAGAGTTACAGCTTTCTCCTCAAGAAGCCTTTCGCTAAGACTTTTCTTGTGGAATTTGCAAAGTGATATTTGGAAGCCCATAGAGGGCTAAGGTGAAATAGGAAATATCCTAAGATAAAAACTGAAAAGAAGCTTTCTGAGAAACTGCTTTGTGTTCTGTTAATTCATCTCACAGAGTTACAGCTTTCCCTCAAGAAGCCTTTCACTAAGACTGTTCTTGTGGAATTTGCAAAGTGATATTTGGAAGCCCATAGAGGGCTATGGTGAAAAGGAAATATCTTCCGTTAAAAACTGGAAAGAAGCTTTCTGAGAAACTGTTTTGTGTTCTGTTAATTCATCT
Organism: Erythrocebus patas; assembly: GCA_023783455.1. Taxonomy (NCBI): domain Eukaryota; kingdom Metazoa; phylum Chordata; class Mammalia; order Primates; family Cercopithecidae; genus Erythrocebus; species Erythrocebus patas. Next base: position 61,203 of record JAKFHT010000019.1, read on the forward strand.
CACAGAGTTACAGCTTTCTCCTCAAGAAGCCTTCGCTAAGACTTTTCTTGTGGAATTTGCAAAGTGATATTTGGAAGCCCATAGAGGGCTATGGTGAAAAGGAAATATCTTCCGTTAAAAACTGAAAAGAAGCTTCTGAGAAACTGCTTTGTGTTCTGTTAATTCATCTCACAGAGTTACAGCTTTCCCTCAAGAAACCTTTCGCTAAGACTGTTCTTGTGGAATTTGCAAAGTGATATTTGGAAGCCCATAGAGGCTATGGTGAAAAGGAAATATCTTCAGTTAAAAACTGAAAAGAAGCTTTCTGAGAAACTGCTTTGTGTTCTGTTAATTCATCTCACAGTTACAGCTTTCCCTCAAGAAGCCTTTCACTAAGACTGTTCTTGTGGAATTTGCAAAGCCTTATTTGGAAACCCTTACAGGGCTATGGTGAAAAAGAAATATCCTAAGATAAAAACCGAAAAGAAGCTTTCTGAGGAAGTGCTTTGTGTTCTGTTAGTTCATCTCACGGAGTTACAGCTTTCCCTTCAAGAAGCCGTTCACTAGACAGTTTTTGTGAAACTTGCAAAGTGATATTTGGAAGCGCATAGAGCTAAGACGAAAAAGGAAATATCTTCCGTTAAAAATTGGAAAGAAGCTTTCTGGAAGCTGTTTTGTGTTCTGTTAATTCATCTCACAGAGTTACAGCTTTCTCCTCAAGAAGCCTTTCGCTAAGACTGTTCTTGTGGAATTTGCAAAGTGATATTTGGAAGCCCATAGAGGGCTACTGTGAAAAAGGAAATATTTTCCGTTAAAAACTGGAAAGATGCTTTCTGCGGAACGGCTTTGTGTTCTGTCAATTCATCTCACAGAGTTACTGCTTTGCCCTCAAGAAGCCTTTCGCTAAGACTGTTCTTGTGGAATTTGCAAACTGATATTTGGAAGCCCGTAGAGGGCTATGGTGAAAAAGGAAATATCTTCAGTTAAAAACTGGAAAGAAGCTTTCTGAGAAACTGCTTTGTGTTCTGTTAATTAATCTCACAGAGTTATTGCTTTCCCATCAAGAACCCTTTCGCTAAGACTGTTCTTGTGACTTTTGCAAAGTGATATTTGGAAGCCCATAGAGGGTTATGGTGAAAAAGGAAATATCTTCCGTTAAAAACTGGAAAGATGCTTTCTGAGAAACTGCTTTGTTTTCTGTTAATTCATCTCACAGAGATACTGCTTTCCCCTCAAGAAGCCTTCGCTAAGACTGTTCTTGTGGAATTTGCAAAGTGATATTTGGAAGCCCATAGAGGGCTATGGTGAAAAAAATATCTTCCGTTAAAAACTGCAAAGAAGCTTTCTGAGAAACTGCTTTGTGTTCTGTTAATTAATCTCACAGAGTTACTGCTTTCCCTCAAGAAGCCTTTCGCTAAGACTGTTCTTGTGGATTTTGCAAAGTGATATTTGGAAGCCCATAGGGCTATGGTGAAAAAGGAAATATCTTCCGTTAAAAACTGGAAAGATGCTTTCTGAGAAACTGCTTTGTTTTCTGTTAATTCATCTCACAGAGTTACTGCTTTCCCTCAAGAAGCCTTTCGCTAAGACTGTTCTTCTGGAATTTGAAAGTGATATTTGGAAGCCCATAGAGGGCTATGGTGAAAAAAAATATCTTCCGTTAAAAAACTGCAAAGAAGCTTTCTGAGAAACTGCTTGTGTTCTGTTAATTCATCTCACAGAGTTACAGCTTTCCTCAAGAAGCCTTTCGCTAAGACTGTTCTTGTGGATTTTGCAAAGTGATATTTGGAAGCCCATAGAGGGCTATGGTGAAAAGGAAATATCTTCCGTTAAAAACTGGAAAGAAGCTTTCTGAGAAACTGCTTTGTGTTCTGTTAATTCATCTCACAGAGTTACAGCTTTCCCCTCAAAAGCCTTTCACTAAGATTGTTCTGGTGGGATTTCCAAAGTGATATTTGGAAGCCCATAGAGGGCTATGGTGAAAAAGGAAATATCTTCCGTTAAAAACTGGAAAGAAACTTTCTGAGAAACTGCTTTGTGTTTTGTTAATTCCTCTCACAGAGTTACAGGTTTCCCCTCAAGAAGCCTTTCGCTAAGACAGTTCTTGTGGAATTTGCAAAGTGATATTTGGAAGCCCATAGAGGGCTATGGTGAAAAGGAAATATCTTCAGCTAAATACTGGAAAGAAGCTGTCTGAGAAACTACTTTGTGTTCTGTTAATTCATCTCACAGAGTTACTGCTTTCCCCTCAAGAAGCCTTTCACTAAGACTGTTCTTGTGGAATTTGCCAATTGATATTTGGAAGCCCATAGAGGGCTATGGTGAAAAAGGAAATATCTTCCGTTAAAAACTGGAAAGAAGCTTCCTGAGAAACTGCTTTGTGTTCTGTTAATTCATCTCACAGAGTTACAACTTTCGCCTCAAGAAGCCTTTTGCTAAGACTGTTCTTGTGGAATTTGCAAAGTGATATTTGGAAGCCCATAGAGAGCAGTGGTGAAAAAGGAAATATCCGAAGATAAAAACTGAAAAGAAGCATTCTGAGAAACTGCTTTATGCTCTGTTAAATCAGCTCAGAGAGTTACAGCTTTCCCTTCAAGAAGGCTCTCGCTAAGGCTGTTTTTGTGGAATTGGCAAAGTGATATTTGGAAGCCCGTAGAGGGCTATGGTGAAAAAGGCAATATCTTCCGTTAAAAACTGGAAAGAAGCGTTCCGAGAAACTGCTTCGTGTTCTGTTAATTCATCTCACAGAATTACAGCTTTCTCCTCAAGAAGCCTTTCGCTAAGACTGTTCTTGTGGAATTTGGAAAGTGATATTTGTAAGCCCATCGAGGGCTATGGTGAAAAAGGAAATATCTTCCGTTAAAAACGGGAAAGAAGTTTTCTGAGTTACAGCTTTCCCATCAAGAAGCCTTTCGCTAAGGCTGTTTTTGTGGAATTTGCAAAGTGATATTTGGTAGCCCATAGAGGGCTATCGCGAAAAAGGAAATATTTTCCGTTAAAAACGGGAAAGAAGCTTTCTGAGAAACTACTTTGTGTTCTGTTAATTCATCTCGCAGAGTTACAGATGTCCCCTCAAGAAGCCTTTCCCAAAGAATGTTCTTGTGGAATTGGCAAAGTGATATTTGGAAGCCCATAGAGGGCAATGGTGTAAAAGTAAATATCTTCCGTTAAAAACTGGAAAGAAACTTTCTAAGAAACTGTTTTGTGTTCTGTTAATTCAACTCACTGAGTAACTGCTTTCCCCTCAAGAAGCCTTTCGCTAAGACTGTTCTTGTGGAATTGGCAAAGTGATATTTGAAGCCCATAGAAGGCTATGGTGAAAAAGGAAATATCTTCCGATAAAAACTGGAAAGAAGCTTTCTGAGAAACTGCTTTGTGTTCTCTTAATTCATCTCACAGATTTACAGATTTAACCTCAAGAAGCCTTTCACTAAGACTGTTCTTGTGGAATTTGCAAGTGATATTTGGAAGCCCATAGAGGGCTACGGTGAAAAGGAAATATCTAAGTTAAAAACTGAAAGAAGCATTCTGAGAAACTGCTTTGTGTTCTCTTAATTCATCTCACGGAGTTACAGCTTTCCCTTCAAGAAGACTTTCGCTAAGGCTGTTCTTGTGGAATTGGCAAAGTGATATTCGGAAGCCCATAGTGGGCTATTGAAAAAGGAAATATCTTTAGTTAAAAACGGGAAAGAAGCTTTCTAAGAAACTACTCTGTGTTCTGTTAATTCACGTCACAGAGTTGCAGCTTTCCCCTCAAGAAGCCTTTTGCTACGACTGTTTTTGTAGAATTTGCAATGTGATATTTGTAAGCCCATAGAGGGCTATGGTGAACAAGGAAATATCTTCCGTTAAAAACGGGAAAGAAGCTTTCTGAGAAACTGCTTTGTGTTCTGTTAATTAATCTCACAGAGTTATAGATTTCCCCTCAAGAAACCTTTCGCTAAGACTGTTCTTGTGGAATTTGCAAAGTGATATTTGGAAGCCCATAGAGGGCTACGTTGAAAATGGAAATATCTTCCGTTAAAAACTGGAAAGAAACTTTATGAGAAACTGATTTGTGTTCTGTTAATTCATCTCACAGAGTTACTGCTTTGCCCTCAAGAAGCCTTTCGCTAAGACTCTTCTTGTGGAATTTGCAAAGTGATATTTGGAAGAAATAGAAGTCTATGGTAAAAAGGAAACATTTACAGTTAAAAACTGGAAAGAAGCTTTCTGAGAAACTGCTTTGTGTTCTGTTAATTCATGTAACAGAGTTACAGCTTTCCCTCAAGAAGCCTTTCACTAAGACTGTTCTTGTGGAATTTGCAAAGTGATATTTGGAAGCCCATAGAGGGCTATGGTGAAAAGGAAATATCTTCCGTTAAAAACTGGAAAGAAGCTTTCTGAGAAACTGCTTTGTGTTCTGTTAATACATCTCACCAAGTTACAGCTTTCCTCAAGAAGCCTTTCGCTAAGACTGTTCTTGTGGAATTTGCAAAGTGATATTTGGAAGCCCATAGAGGGCTATGGTGAAAAGGAAATATCTTCAGTTAAAAACTGGAAAGAAGCTTCTGAGAAACTGCTTTGTGTTCTGTTAATTCATCTCACAGAGTTACAGCTTTCCCTCAAGAAGCCTTCGCTAAGACTGTTCTTGTGGAATTTGCAAAGTGATATTTGAAGCCCATAGAGGGCTATGGTGAAAAGGAAATATCTTCCGTTAAAAACTGGAAAGAAGATTTCTGAGAAACTGCTTTGTGTTCTGTTAATTCATCTCACAGTGTTACAGCTTTCCTCAAGAAGCCTTCGCTAAGACTGTTCTTGTGGAATTGGCAAAGTGATATTTGGAAGCCCATAGAGGTATATGGTGAAAAGGAAATATGTTCCGTTAAAAACTGTAAAGAAGATTTCTGAGAAACTGCTTTGTTTTCTGTTAATTCATCTCATAGAGTTACAGCTTTCCCCTCAGAAGCCTTTCGCTAAGACTGTTGTTGTGGAATTTGCAAAGTGATATTTGGAAGCCCATAGAGGCTATGGTGAAAAGGAAATATCTTCCGTTAAAAACTGGAAAGAAGATTTCTGAGAAACTGCTTTGTGTTCTCTTAATTCATCTCACAGAGTTACAGCTTTCCCTCAAGAAGCCTTCACTAAGACTGTTCTTCTGGAAATTGCAAAGTGATATTTGGAAGCCAATAGAGGGATATGGTGAAAAAGGAAATATGTTCCGTTAAAAACTGTAAAGAAGATTTCTGAGAAACTGCTTTGTTTTCTGTTAATTCATCTCATAGAGTTACAGCTTTCTTCTCAAAAAGTCGTTCACTAAGACTGTTCTTGTGGAATTTTCAAAGTGATATTTGGAAGCCGATAGAGGGCTGTGGTGAAAAAGGAAATAGCCTTAGATAAAATCTGAATAGAAGCTTTCTGAGAAACTGCTTTGTGTTCTGTTAATTCATCTCACAGAGTTACAGCTTTCCCTTCAAGAAGTCGTTCACTAAGACAGTTCTTGTGAAATTTGAAATGTGACATTTGGAAGTCGATAGAGGTCTATGGTGTAAAAGGAAATAACTTCCGTTAAAATCTGGAAAGAAGCTTTCTGAGAAACTGCCGTGTGTTCTGTTAATACATCTCACCAAGTTACAGCTTTCCCTCAAGAAGCCTTTAGCTAAGAATGTTCTTGTGGGATTTGCAAAGTGATATTTGGAAGTCCATAGAGGGCTTTGGTGAAAAAGGAAATATCTTCAGTTAAAAACTGGCAAGAACCTTTCTGAGAAACAGATTTGTGTTCTGTTAATTCATCTCACAGAGTTACAGCTTTCCCCTCAAGAAGCCTTTCGCTAAGTCTTTTCTTGTGCAATATGCAAAGTGATATTTGGAAGCCCATAGAGGGCTATGGTTAAAAAGAAAATATCTTCAGTTCAAAACTGAAAAGAAGCTTTCTGAGAAACTGCTTTGTGTTCTGTTAATTCATCTCACAGAGTTACAGCTTTTCCCTCAAGAAGCCTTTCACTAAGTCTGTTCTTGTGGGATTTGCAAAGTGATATTTGGAAGCCCATAGAGGGCTATGGTGAAAAACGAAATATCTTCAGTTAAAATCTGGAAAGAAGCTTTCTGAGAAATTGCTTTGTGCTCTGTTAATTCATCTCACAGAGTTACAGCTTTCCCCTCAAGAAGCCTTTCGCTAAGACTGTTCTTGTGAAATTTGCAACGTGATATTTGGAAGCCTATAGAGGGCTACGGTGAGAAAGGAAATATCCTAAGATAAAAACTGAAAAGAAGCTTTCTCAGAAACTGCTTAGTGTTCTGTTAATTCATCTTACAGAGTAACAGCTTTACCCTCAAGAAGCCTTTAGCTAAGAATGTTCTTGTGGATTTTGCAAAGTGAAATTTGAAGCCCATAGAGGGCTACGGTGAAAAAGCAATATCTTCCGTTAAATCTGAAAAGAAGCTTTCTGAGAAACTGATTTGTGTTCTGTTAATTCATCTCACAGAGTTACAGCTTTCCCCTCAGGAAGCCCTTCACTAAGACTATTCTTGTGGAATTTGCAAAGTGATATTTGGAAGCCCATAGAGGGCTATGGTGAAAAAGGAAATATCTTCCGTTAAAAACTGGAAAGAAGATTTCTGAGAAACTGCTTTCTGTCCTGTAAAGTCGTCTCACAGAGTTACAGCTTTCCCCTCCAGAAGTCCTTCGCTAAGACTGTTCTTGTGGAATTTGCAAACTGATATTTGGAAGCCCATAGATGGCTATGGTGAAAAGGAAATTGCCTAAGATAAAAACTGAAAAGAAGTTTTCTGAGAAACTGCTTAGTATTCTGTTAATTCATCTCACAGAGTTACAGCTTTTTCCTCAAGAAGCCTTTCTCTAAGGCTCTTCTTGTGGAATTTGCAAAGTGATATTTAGAAGCCCATAGAGGGCTACGGTAAAAAATGAAATATCTTCAGTTAAAAACTGGAAAGAAGCTTTCTGTGAAACTGCTTTGTGCTCTGCTAATTCATCTCACAGAGTTACAGCTTTACCCTCAAGAAGCCTGTCACTAAGACTTTTCTTTTTGAATTTGCAAAGTGAAATTTGGAAGCCCATAGAGGGCAATGGTGAAAAACGACATATCTTCCATTAAAAACCGTAAAGAAGCTTTCTGAGAAACTGCTTTGTGTTCTGTTAGTTCATTTCACAGTGTTACAGCTATCCCCTCAAGAAGCCGTTCACTAAGACTGTTTTTGTGAAATTTGCAAAGTGATATATGGAAACCCATATTGGGCTATGGTGAAAAAGGAAATATCTTCAGTTAAAAACTGGAAAGAAGCTCTCTGAGATACTGCCGTGTGTTCTGTTAATACATCTCACCGAGTTACAGCTTTCCCCTCAAGAAGCCTTTCGCTAAGACTGTTCTTGTGGAATTTGCAAAGTGACATTTGGAAGCCCATAGAGGACTACGGTGAAAAAGGAAGTATATTCCTTAAAAACTGGAAAGAAGATTTCTGAGAAACTGCTTTGTGTTCTCTTAATTCATCTCACAGTGTTACAGCTTTCCCCTCAAGAAGCGTTTCCGTAAGACTGTTCTTGTGGAATTTGCAAAGTGATATTTGGAAGCCTATAGAGGGCTATGGTGAAAAAGGAAATATCTTCAGTTAAAAACTGGAAAGAAGATTTCTGAGAAACTGCTTTGTGTTCTGTTAATTCATCTCACTGAGTTACAGCTTTCCCCTAAAGAAGCCGTTCACTAAGACTGTTCTTGTGGAATTTGCAAAGTGATATTTGGAAGCCCATAGAGCGCTATGGTGAAAAAGGAAATATCTTTAGTTAAAAACTGGAAAGAGGCTTTCTGAGAAACTGCTTAGTGTTCTGTTAATTCATCTCAGAGTTACAGCTTTCCCTCAAGAAGCCTTTCGCTAAGACTGTTCTTGTGGAATTTTCAAAGTGATATTTTGAAGCCCATATGGGGCTATGGTGTAAAAGGAAATATCTTCCGTTAAAAACTGGAAAGAAGCTTTCTGAGAAACTGCTTTGTGTTCTGTTAATTCATCTCACAGAGTTACAGCATTCCCGTCAAGATGCCTTTCCCTAAGACTGTTCTTGTGAAATTTGAAAAGTGATATTTGGAAGCCGATAGAGGGCTATGGTGAAAATGGAAATATCTTCAGGTAAAAACTGGAAAGAAGCTTTCTGAGAAACTGCAGTGTGTTCTGTTAATACATCTCACCGAGTTACAGCTTTCCCTCAAGAAGCCTTTCGCTAAGACTGTTCTTGTGGAATTTGCAAAGTGATATTTGGAAGCCCATGGAGGGCTATGGTGAAAAGGAAATATCTAAGATAAAAACTGAAAGAAGCTTTCTGAGAAACTGCTTTGTGTTCTGTTAATTCATCTCACAGAGTTACAGCTTTCCCTCAAGAAGCCTTCGCTAAGACTGTTCTTGTGGAATTTGCAAAGTCATATTTGGAAGTCCATAGAAGGAAATGGTGAAAAACCAAATACCTTTCGTTAAAAACTGGAAACAAGGTTTCTGAGAAACTGGTTTGTGTTCTGTTAATTCATCTCACAGAGTTACAGCTTTCCCTCAAGAAGCCTTTCGCTAAGACTGTTTTGTGGAATTTGCAAAGTGATATTTGGAAGCCCATAGAGGGCTATGGTGAAAAGGAAATATCTTCCGTTAAAAACTGGAAAGAAGCTTTCTGAGAAACTGCTTTGTGTTCTGTTAATTCTTCTCACAGAGTTACAGCTTTCCCCTCAAGAAGCCTTTCGCTAAGACTGTTCTTGTGGAATTTGCGCAGTGATATTTGGAAGCCATAGAGGGCTATGGTGAAAAGGAAATATCTTCCGTTAAAAACTGGAAAGAAGCTTTCTGAGAAAGTGCTTTGTGTTCTGTTAATTCATCTCAGAGTTACAGCTTTCCTCAAGAAGCCTTTCACTAAGACGGTTCTAGTGGAATTTGCAAAGTGATATTTGGAAGCCCTTAGAGGGCTATGGTGAAAAAGGAAATATCCTAAGATAAAAACTGAAAAGAAGCATTCTGAGAAACTGCTTTGTGTTCTGTTAATTCATCTCACAGAGTTACAGCTTTCCCTTCAAGAAGCCTTTCGCTAAGACTGTTCTTGTGGAATTTGCAAAGTGATATTTGGAAGCCCATAGAGGGCTATGGTGAAAAGGAAATATCCTAAGATAAAAACTGAAAAGAAGCATTCTGAGAAACTGCTTTGTGTTCTGTTAATTCATCTCACAGAGTTACAGCTTTCCCTTCAAGAAGCCTTTCGCTAAGACTGTTCTTGTGGAATTGGCAAAGTGATATTTGGAAGCCCATAGAGGGCTATGGTGAAAAAGGAAATATCTTCAGTTAAAACTGGAAAGAAGCTTTCTGAGAAACTGCTTTGTGTTCTCTTAATTCATCTCACAGAGTTACAGCTTTCCTTCAAGAAGCCTTCGCTAAGACTGTTCTTGTGGAATTGGCAAAGTGATATTTGGAAGCCCATAGAGGGCTATGGTGAAAAAGGAAATATCTTCAGTTAAAACTGGAAAGAAGCTTTCTGAGAAACTGCTTTGTGTTCTGTTAATTCATCTCACAGAGTTACAGCTTTCTCCTCAAGAAGCCTTTCGCTAAGACTGTTCTTGTGGAATTTGCAAAGTGATATTTGGAAGCCCATAGAGGGCTATGGTGAAAAAGGAAATATCTTCAGTTAAAACTGGAAAGAAGCTGTCTGAGAAACTGCTTTGTGTTCTGTTAATTCATCTCACAGAGTTACACCTTTCCCTCAAGAAGCCTTTCGCTAAGACTGTTCTTGTGGAATTTGCAAAGTGATATTTGGAAGCCCATTGAGGGCTATGGTGAAAAAGGAAATATCTTCAGTTAAAACTGGAAAGAAGCTTTCTGAGAAACTGCTTTGTGTTCTGTTAATTCATCTCACAGAATTACAGCTTTCCCTCAGAAGCCTTTCGCTAAGACTGTTCTTGTGGAATTGGCAAAGTGATATTTGGAAGCCCATAGAGGGCTATGGTGAAAAGAAATATCTTCCGTTAAAAACTGGAAAGAAGCTTTCTGAGAAACTGCTTTGTGTTCTGTTAATTCATGTCACAGAGTTACAGCTTTCCCATTAACAAGCCTTTCGCTAACACTGTTCTTGTGGAAATTGCAAAGTGATCTTTGGAAGCCCATAGAGTGCTATGGTGAAAAGGAAATATCTTCGTTAAAAACTGGAAAGAAACTTTCTGAGAAACTACTTTGTGTTCTGTTAATTCATCTCACAGAGTTACAGCTTTCCCTCAAGAAGCCTTCGCTAAGACTGTTCTTGTGGAATTTGCAAAGTGATATTTGGAAGCCCATAGAGGGCTATGGTGAAAAGGAAATATCTTCTGTTAAAAACTGGAAAGAAGCTGTCTGAGAAACTGCTTTGTGTTCTGTTAATTCATCTCACAGAATTACAGCTTTCCCTCAAGAAGCCTTTCGCTAAGACTGTTCTTGTGGAATTTGGAAAGTGATATTTGGAAGCCCATAGAGGCTATGGTGAAAAGGAAATATCTTCCGTTAAAAACTGGAAAGAAGCTTTCTGAGAAACTGCTTTGTTCTGTTAATTCATCTCACAGAATTACAGCTTTCCCTCAGAAGCCTTTCGCTAAGACTGTTCTTGTGGAATTTGCAAAGTGATATTTGGAAGCCCATAGAGGGCTATGGTGAAAAGGAAATATCTTCAGTTAAAAACTGGAAAGAAGCTGTCTGAGAAACTGCTTTGTGTTCTGTTAATTCATCTCACAGAGTTACAGCTTTCCTCAAGAAGCCTTTCGCTAAGACTGTTCTTGTGGAATTGGCAAAGTGATATTTGGAAGCCCATAGAGGGCTATGGTGAAAAGGAAATATCTTCCGTTAAATACTGGAAAGAAGCTTTCTGAGGAACTGGTTTGTTTTCTTTTAATTCATCTCACAGAGTTACAGCTTTCCCCCCAAAAAGCCTTTCGCTAAGACTGTTCTTGTGGAATTTCCAAAGTGCTATTTGGAAGCCCATATAGGGCTATGGCGAAAAAGGAAATATCTTCCGTTAAAAACTGGAAAGAAGCTTTCTGAGAAACTACTTTGTGTTCTGTTAATTCATCTCGCAGAGTTACAGATTTCCCCTCAAGGAGCCTTTCGCTAAGACTGTTCTTGTGGAATTGGCAAAGTGATATTTGGAAGCCCATAGAGGGCTATGGAGTAAAAGGATATATCTTCCATTAAAAAATGGAAAGAAACTTTCAGAGAAACTGTTTTGTGTTCTGTTAATTCATCTCACAGAGTTACTGCTTTCCCCTGAAGAAGCCTTTCGCTAAGACTGTTCTTCTGGAATTTGCAAAGTGATATTTGGAAGCCCCTAGTGGGCTATGGTGAAAAAGGAAATATCTTCCGTTAAAAACTGGAAAGAAGCTTTCTGAGAAACTGCTTTGTGTTCTCTTAATTCATCTCACAGATTTACAGCTTCCCCTCAAGAAGCCTTTCGCTAAGACTGTTCTTGTGGAATTTGCAAGTGATATTTGGAAGCCCATAGGGCTATGGTGAAAAGGAAATATCCTAAGTTAAAAACTGGAAAGAAGCTTTCTGAGAAACTGCTTTGTGTTCTGTTAATTCATCTCACAGAGTTACAGCTTTCCCTCAAGAAGCCTTTCGCTAAGACTGTTCTTGTGGAATTTGCAAAGTGATATTTGGAAGCCCATAGAGGGCTATGGTGAAAAGGAAATATCTTCCGTTAAAAACTGGAAAGAAGCTTTCTGAGAAACTACTTTGTGTTCTGTTAATTCATCTCACAGAGTTACAGCTTTCCTTCAAGAAGCCTTTCGCTAAGACTGTTCTTGTGGAATTTGAACAGTGATATTAGAAGCCCCTAGATGGCTATGGTGAAAAAGAAATATCTTCCGTTAAAAACTGGAAAGAAGCTGTCTGAGAAACTGCTTTGTGTTCTGTTAATTCATCTCACAGAATTACAGCTTTCCCATCAAGAAGTCTTTCGCTAAGACTGTTCTTGTGGAATTTGCAAAGTGATATTTGTAAGCCCTTAGAGGGCGGTGGTGAAAAAGGAAATAACTTCAGTTAAAAACTGCAAAGAAGCTTTCTGAGAAACTGCTTTGTGTTCTGTTAATTCATCCCACAGAGTTACAGCTTTCCCCTCAAGAAGGCTTTCGCTAAGACTGTTCTTGTGGAGTTTGCAAAGTGATATTTGGAACCCGCAGAGGGCTGTGGTGAAAAAGGAAATATCTTCCGTTAAAATCTGGAAAGAAACTTTCTGAGAAACTGCTTTGTGTTCTGTTAATTCATCTCTCAGAGTTACTGCTTTTCCCTCAAGCAGCGTTTCGCTAAGACTGTTCTTGTGGAATTTGCAAAGTGATATTTGGAAGCCCATAGAGGGCTACGGTGAAAAAGGAAATATCCTAAGTTAAAAACTGAAAAGAAGCATTCTGAGAAACTAGTTTGTGTTCTGTTAATTCATCTAACAGAGTTACAGCTTTCCCCTCAAGAAGCCTTTCACTAAGGCTGTTCTTGTGGAATTTGCAAAGTGATATTCGGAAGTCCATAGAGGGCTATGGTGAAAAAGGAAATATCTTCCGTTAAAAACTGAAAGAAGCTTTCTGAGAAACTGCTTTGTGTTCTGTTAATTCATCTAACAGAGTTACAGCTTTCCCTCAAGAAGCCTTTCGCTAAGGCTGTTCTTGTGGAATTTGCAAAGTGATATTTGGAAGCCCATAGAGGGCTATGGTGAAAAGGAAATATCTTCCGTTAAAAACTGGAAAGAAACTTTCTGAGAAACTGCTTTGTGTTCTGTTAATTCATCTCACAGAGTTACTGCTTTCCCTCAAGAAGCCTTTCGCTAAGACTGTTCTTGTGGAATTTGCAAGTGATATTTGGAAGCCCATAGGGCTATGGTGAAAAGGAAATATCCTAAGTTAAAAACTGGAAAGAAGCTTTCTGAGAAACTGCTTTGTGTTCTGTTAATTCATCTCACAGAGTTACAGCTTTCCCTCAAGAAGCCTTTCGCTAAGACTGTTCTTGTGGAATTTGCAAAGTGATATTTGGAAGCCCATAGAGGGCTATGGCGAAAAAGGAAATATCTTCCGTTAAAAACTGGAAAGAAGCTTTCTGAGAAACTACTTTGTGTTCTGTTAATTCATCTCACAGAGTTACAGCTTTCCCCTCAATAAGCCTTTCGCTAAGACTGTTCTTGTGGAATTTGCAAAGTGATATTTGGAAGCCCTTAGAGGGCTATGGTGAAAAGGAAATATCTTCCGTTAAAAACTGGAAAGAAGCTTTCTGAGAAACTACTTTGTGTTCTGTTAATTCATCTCACAGAGTTACAGCTTTCCACTCAAGAAGCCTTCGCTAAGACTGTTCTTGTGAATTTGCAAAGTGATATTTGGAAGCCCATAGAGGGCTATGGTGAAAAGGAAATATCTTCCGTTAAAAACTGGAAAGAAGCTTGAGAAACTGCTTTGTGTTCTGTTAATTCATCTCACAGAGTTACAACTTTCCCCTCAAGAAGCCTTTCGCTAAGACTGTTCTTGTGGAATTTGCAAAGTGATATTTGGAAGCCCATAGAGGGCTATGGTGAATATGGAAATATCCTAAGTTAAAAACTAAAAAGAAGCAGTCGGAGAAACTGCTTTGTGTTCTGTTAATTCATCTCACAGAGTTCCACCTTTCCGCTCAATTAACCTTTCGCTAAGACTGTTCTTGTGGAATTTGCAAAGTGATATTTGGAAGCCCTTATAGGGCTATGTTGAAAAAGGAAATATCCTAAGATAAAAACTGAAAAGAAGCATTGTGAGAAACTGATTTGTGTTTTATTAATTCATGTCACAGAATTACTGCTTTCCCTTCAAAAAACCTCTGGCTAAGTCTGTTCTTGTAAAATTGGCAAAGTAATATTTTGAAGCCCATAGAGGGCTATGGTGAAAAAGGAAATATCTTCGTTAAAAACTGGAAAGAAGCTTTCTGAGAAACTGCTTTGTGTTCTGTTAATTCATCTCACAGAGTTACAGCTTTCCCCTCAAGAAGCCTTTAGGTAAGACTGTTCTTGTGGAATTTGCAAAGTGATATTTAGAAGTCCATAGACGGCTATGGTGAAAAAGGAAATATCTTCCGTTAAATACTGGAAAGAAGCTTTCTGAGAAACTGCTTTGTGTTCTGTTCAATCATCTCACAGAGTTACTGCTTTGCCCTCAAGAAGTCTTTTCCTGAGACTGTTCTTGTGGAATTTGCAAAGTGATATTTGGAAGCCCTTAGAGGGCTACGGTGAAAAAGGAAGTATCCTAAGATAAAAACTGAAAAGAAGCATTCTGAGAAACTGCTTTGTGTTCTGTTAATTCATCTCACAGAGTTACTGCTTTCCTCTCAAGAAGCCTTTCGCTAATATGGTTCTTGTGGAACTTGCAAAGTGTTATTTGGAAGCCCATAGAGGGCTATGGTGTAAAAGGAAATATCTTCTGAAAAAACTGGAAAGAAGCTTTCTGAGAAACTGCTTTGTGTTCTGTTAATTCATCGCACAGAGTTACATCTTTCCCTTCAAGAAGCCTTTCGCTAAGGCTGTTCTTGTGGAATTTGCAAAGTGATATTTGGAAGCCCATAGAGGGCTATGGTGAAAAAGGAAATATCTTCCGTTGAAAACTGTAAAGAAGATTTCTGAGAAACTGCTTTGTGTTCTGTTAATTCATCTCACAGAGTTACAGCTTTACCTTCAAGAAGCTTTTCGCTAAGGCTGTTCTTGTGGAATTTAGAAAGTGATATTTGGAAGACCATAGAGGGCTGTGGTGGAAGAGGAAATATGTTCCGTTAAAAACTGGAAAGAAGCTATCTGAGAAACTGTTTTGTGTTCTGTGAATTCATCTCACTGAGTTACTGCTTTCCTCTCAAGAAGCCTTTCGCAAATACTGTTCTTGTGGAATTTCCAAAGTGATATTTGGAAGCCCCTAGAGAGCTATGTTGAAAAAGGAAATATGTTCCGTTAAAAGCTAGAATGAAGCTTTCTGAGAAACTGCTTTGTGCTCTGTTAATTCATCTCACAGAGTTACTGCTTTCCTCTCAAGAAGCCTTTCTAAGACTGCTCTTGAGGAATTTACAAGGTGATATTTGGAAGCCCATACAGGGCTATGGTGAAAAAGGAATTATGTTCCGTTAAAAACTGGAAAAAAAGCTCTCTTAGAAACTGCTTTGTGTTCTGTGACTTCATCTCACAGAGTTAAAGCTTTCCCCTCAAGAAGCCTATCGCTAAGGCTGTTCTTGTGGAATTTGCAAAGTGATATTTGGAAGCCCTTAGAGGGCTACTATGTAAAAGGAAATATCTTCAGTTAAAAACTGGAAAGAAGCTTTCTGAGAAACTGCTTTTCGTTCTGTTAATTCATCTCACAGAGTTACAGCATTCCCCTCAAGAAGCCTTTCGCTAAGACTGTTCTTGTGTAATTTGCAAAGTGATATTTTGAAACCCATAGAGGGCTATGGTGAAAAAGGAAATATCTTCAGTTAAAAACTGGAAAGAAGCTGTCTGAGAAACTGCTTTGTATTGTGTTAATTCATCTCACAGAGTTACAGCTTACCCCTCAAGAAGCCTTTTGCTAAGACTGTTCTTGTGGAATTGGCAAAGTGATATTTGGAAGCCCATAGAGGGCTATGGTGAAAAAGGAATATCTTCAGTTAAAAACTGGAAAGAAGCTGTCTGAGAAACTGCTTTGTGTTGTGTTAATTCATCTCACAGAGTTACAGTTTCCCCTCAAGAAGCCGTTCGGTAAGATTGTTCTTGTGGAATTTGCAAAGTGATATTTGGAAGCCCATTCACGGCTATGGTGAAAAAGGAATTATGTTCCGTTAAAAACTGGAAAAAAAGCTCTCTTAGAAACTGCTTTGTGTTCTGTGACTTCATCTCACAGAGTTAAAGCTTTCCCCTCAAGAAGCCTATCGCTAAGGCTGTTCTTGTGGAATTTGCAAAGTGATATTTGGAAGCCCATAGAGGGCTACTATGTAAAAGGAAATATCTTCAGTTAAAAACTGGAAAGAAGCTTTCTGAGAAACTGCTTTTCGTTCTGTTAATTCATCTCACAGAGTTACAGCATTCCCCTCAAGAAGCCTTTCGCTAAGACTGTTCTTGTGTAATTTGCAAAGTGATATTTTGAAACCCATAGAGGGCTATGGTGAAAAAGGAAATATCTTCAGTTAAAAACTGGAAAGAAGCTGTCTGAGAAACTGCTTTGTATTGTGTTAATTCATCTCACAGAGTTACAGCTTTCCCCTCAAGAAGCCTTTTGCTAAGACTGTTCTTGTGGAATTGGCAAAGTGATATTTGGAAGCCCATAGAGGGCTAAGCTGAAAAAGGAATATCTTCAGTTAAAAATTGGAAAGAAGCTGTCTGAGAAACTGCTTTGTGTTGTGTTATTTCATCTCACAGAGTTACAGTTTCCCCTCAAGAAGACTTTCGGTAAGACTGTTCTTGTGGAATTTGCAAAGTGATATTTGAAAGCCCATAGAAGGCTATATTGAAAAAGGAAATATCTTCCGTTAAAAACTGGAAAGAGGCTTTCCTTGAAACTACTTTGTGTTCTGTTAATTCATCTCACAGAGTTACAGCTTTCCCCTCAAGAAGCCTTTCGCTAAGACTGTTGTTGTGGAATTGGCAAAGTGATATTTGGAATCCCATTGAGGGCTATGGTGAAAAAGGAAATATCTTCCGTTAAAAACTGGAAAGAAGCTTTCTGAGAAACTGCTTTGTGTTCTGTTAATTCATCTGACAGCGTTACAGCTTTCCCTTCAAGAAGCCTTTCGCTAAGGCTGTTCTTGTGGAATTTGCAAAGTGATATTTGGAAGCCCATAGAGGGCTATGGTGAAAAAGGAATATCTTCAGTTAAAAACTGGAAAGAAGCTGTCTGAGAAACTGCTTTGTGTTGTGTTAATTCATCTCACAGAGTTACAGAAACCCTTTCCCCTCAAGAAGCCTTTCGGTAAGACTGTTCTTGTGGAATTTGCAAAGTGATATTTGTAAGGCCCATAGAGGGCTATATAGAAAAAGGAAATATCTTCCGTTAAAAACTGGAAAGAAACATTCTGAGGAACTGCTTTGTGTTGTGTTAATTCATCTCTCAGAGTTACTGCTTTCCCCTCAAGAAGCGTTTCGCTAAGACTGTTCTTGTGGAATTTACAAAGTGATATTTGGAAGCCCATAGAGGGCTATGGTGAAAAAGGAAATATCTTCCGTTAAAATCTGGAAGGAAACTTTCTGAGAAACTGCTTTGTGTTCTGTTAATTCATCTCTCAGAGTTATTGCTTTCCCCTCAAGAAGCGTTTCGCTTTCACAGTTCTTTTGGAATTTGCAGTTATATTTGGAAACCCATAGAGGGCTACGGTGAAAAAGGAAATATCTTCCGTTAAAAACTGGAAAGAAGCTTTCTGAGAAACTACTTTGTGTTCTCTTAATTCATCTCACAGACTTACAGCTTTCCCCTCAAGAAGCCTTTCTCTAAGACTGTTCTTGTGGAATTTGCAAAGTGATATTTGGAAGCCCATAGAGGGCTACGGTGAAAAAGGAAATATCCTAAGTTAAAAACTGAAAAGAAGCATTCTGAGAAACTGCTTTGTGTTCTGTTAATTCATGTCACAGAGTTACAGCTTTCCCTTCAAGAAGCCTTTCGCTAAGGCTGTTCTTGTGGAATTGGCAAAGTGATATTTGGAAGCCCATAGAGGGCTATGGTGAAAATGGAAATATCTTCAGTTAAAAACTGGAAAGAAGCTTTCTGAGAAACTGCTTTGTGTTCTGTTAATTCATCTCACAGAGTTACAGCTTTCCTCTCAAGAAGCCTTTCGCTAAGACTGTTCTTGTGGAATTTGCAAAGTGATATTTGAAGCCCATAGAGGGCTATGGTGAAAAAGGAAATATCTTCCGTTAAAAACTGGAAAGAAGCTTGAGAAACTGCTTTGTGTTCTGTTAATTCATCTAACAGTGTTACAGCTTCCGTTTCAAGAAGCCTTTCGCTAAGACTGTTCTTGTGGAATTTGCAAAGTGATATTTGGAAGCCCATAGAGGGCTATGGTGAAAAAGGAAATATCTTCCGTTAAAAACTGAAAAGAAGCATTCTGAGAAACTGCTTGTGTTCTGTTAATTCATCTCAGAGTTACAGCTTTCCTTCAAGAAGCCTTTCGCTAAGGCTGTTCTTGTGGAATTTGCAAAGTGATATTTGGAAGCCCATAGAGGGCTATGGTGAAAAAGGAAATATCTTCAGTTAAAAACTGAAAGAAGCTTTCTGAGAAACTGCTTTGTGTTCTGTTAATTCATCTCAGAGTTACAGCTTTCCTCAAGAAGCTTTCGCTAAGACTGTTCTTGTGAATTTGCAAAGTGATATTTGGAAGCCCTTAGAGGGCTATGGTGAAAAAGGAAATATCTTCAGTTAAAAACTGGAAAGAAGCTTGAGAAACTGCTTGTGTTCTGTTAATTCATCTCAGAGTTACAGCTTTCTCAAGAAGCCTTCGCTAAGACTGTTCTTGTGAATTTGCAAAGTGATATTTGGAAGCCCTTAGAGGGCTATGGTGAAAAAGGAAATATCCTAAGTTAAAAACTGAAAGAAGCTTTCTGAGAAACTGCTTTGTGTTCTGTTAATTCATCTCACAGAATTACAGCTTTCCCTCAAGAAGCCTTTCGCTAAGACTGTTCTTGTGGAATTTGCAAAGTGATATTTGAAGCCCATAGAGGCTATGGTGAAAAAGGAAATATCTTCCGTTAAAAACTGGAAAGAAGCTTTCTGAGAAACTGCTTTGTGTTCTGTTAATTCATCTCACAGAGTTACAGCTTCCTCAAGAAGCCTTTCGCTAAGGCTGTTCTTGTGGAATTTGCAAAGTGATATTTGGAAGCCCATAGAGGGCTATGGTGAAAAAGGAAATATCTTCCGTTAAAAACTGGAAAGAAGATTTCTGAGAAACTGCTTGTGTTCTGTTAATTCATCTCACAGAGTTACAGCTTTCCTCTCAAGAAGCCTTCGCTAAGACTGTTCTTGTGGAATTTGCAAAGTGATATTTGGAAGCCCTAGAGGGCTATGGTGAAAAAGGAAATATCTTCCATTAAAACTGGAAAGAAGATTTCTGAGAAACTGCTTTGTGTTCTGTTAATTCATCTCACAGAGTTACAGCTTTCCTCAAGAAGCCTTTCGCTAAGACTGTTCTTGTGGAATTTGCAAAGTGATATTTGGAAGCCCTTAGAGGGCTATGGTGAAAAAGGAAATATCCTAAGATAAAACTGAAAGAAGCTTTCTGAGAAACTGCTTTGTTTTCTGTTAATTCATCTCACAGAGTTACAGCTTTCCCTCAAGAAGCCTTTCGCTAAGACTGTTCTTGTGGAATTTGCAAAGTGATATTTGGAAGCCCATAGAGGGCTATGGTGAAAAGGAAATATCTTCAGTTAAAACTGAAAGAAGCTTTCTGAGAAACTGCTTTGTGTTCTGTTAATTCATCTCACAGAATTACAGCTTTCCCTCAAGAAGCCTTTCGCTAAGACTGTTCTTGTGGAATTTGCAAAGTGATATTTGGAAGCCCATAGAGGGCTATGGTGAAAAGGAAATATCCTAAGTTAAAACTGAAAGAAGCTTTCTGAGAAACTGCTTTGTGTTCTGTTAATTCATCTCACAGAGTTACAGCTTTCCTCAAGAAGCCTTTCACTAAGACTGTTCTTGTGAATTTGCAAAGTGATATTTGGAAGCCCATAGAGGGCTATGGTGAAAAGGAAATATCTTCCGTTAAAAACTGGAAAGAAGCTGTCTGAGAAACTGCTTTGTGTTCTGTTAATTCATCTCACAGAGTTACAGCTTTCTCAAGAAGCCTTTCGCTAAGACTGTTCTTGTGGAATTTGCAAAGTGATATTTGGAAGCCCATAGAGGGCTATGGTGAAAAAGGAAATATCCTAAGATAAAACTGAAAGAAGCTTTCTGAGAAACTGCTTTGTGTTCTGTTAATTCATCTCACAGAATTACAGCTTTCCCTCAAGAAGCCTTCGCTAAGACTGTTCTTGTGGAATTTGCAAAGTGATATTTGAAGCCCATAGAGGGCTATGGTGAAAAAGAAATATCTTCCGTTAAAAACTGGAAAGAAGCTTTCTGAGAAACTGCTTTGTGTTCTGTTAATTCATCTCACAGAATTACAGCTTTCCCTCAAGAAGCCTTTCACTAAGACTGTTCTTGTGGAATTTGCAAAGTGATATTTGGAAGCCCATAGAGGGCTATGGTGAAAAAGGAAATATCTTCCGTTAAAAACTGGAAAGAAGATTTCTGAGAAACTGCTTTGTGTTCTGTTAATTCATCTCACAGAGTTACAGCTTTCCCTCAAGAAGCCTTTCGCTAAGTCTGTTCTTGTGAATTTGCAAAGTGATATTTGAAGCCCATAGAGGGCTATGGTGAAAAAGGAAATATCCTAAGATAAAACTGAAAGAAGCTTTCTGAGAAACTGCTTTGTGTTCTGTTAATTCATCTCACAGAGTTACAGCTTTCCCTCAAGAAGCCTTTCGCTAAGGCTGTTCTTGTGGAATTTGCAAAGTGATATTTGGAAGCCCATAGAGGGCTATGGTGAAAAAGGAAATATCCTAAGATAAAACTGAAAGAAGCTTTCTGAGAAACTGCTTTGTGTTCTGTTAATTCATCTCACAGAGTTACAGCTTTCCCTCAAGAAGCCTTTCACTAAGACTGTTCTTGTGAATTTGCAAAGTGATATTTGAAGCCCATAGAGGGCTATGGTGAAAAAGGAAATATCTTCAGTTAAAACTGAAAGAAGCTTTCTGAGAAACTGCTTTGTGTTCTGTTAATTCATCTCACAGAGTTACAGCTTTCCCTCAAGAAGCCTTTCGCTAAGACTGTTCTTGTGGAATTTGCAAAGTGATATTTGGAAGCCCATAGAGGGCTATGGTGAAAAGGAAATATCCTAAGATAAAACTGAAAGAAGCTTTCTGAGAAACTGCTTTGTGTTCTGTTAATTCATCTCACAGAGTTACAGCTTTCCCTCAAGAAGCCTTTCACTAAGACTGTTCTTGTGAATTTGCAAAGTGATATTTGAAGCCCATAGAGGGCTATGGTGAAAAGGAAATATCTTCAGTTAAAAACTGGAAAGAAGCTTTCTGAGAAACTGCTTTGTGTTCTGTTAATTCATCTCACAGAGTTACAGCTTTCCTTCAAGAAGCCTTTCGCTAAGACTGTTCTTGTGGAATTTTCAAAGTGATATTTGAAGCCCATAGAGGGCTATGGTGAAAAGGAAATATCCTAAGATAAAACTGAAAGAAGCTTTCTGAGAAACTGCTTTGTGTTCTGTTAATTCATCTCACAGAGTTACAGCTTTCCTCAAGAAGCCTTTCGCTAAGACTGTTCTTGTGGAATTTGCAAAGTGATATTTGGAAGCCCATAGAGGGCTATGGTGAAAAGGAAATATCTTCCATTAAAAACTGGAAAGAAGCTTTCTGAGAAACTGCTTTGTGTTCTGTTAATTCATCTCACAGAGTTACAGCTTTCCTCAAGAAGCCTTTCACTAAGACTGTTCTTGTGAATTTGCAAAGTGATATTTGGAAGCCCATAGAGGGCTATGGTGAAAAGGAAATATCTTCCGTTAAAAACTGGAAAGAAGCTTTCTGAGAAACTGCTTTGTGTTCTGTTAATTCATCTCACAGAGTTACAGCTTTCTCCTCAAGAAGCCTTTCGCTAAGACTGTTCTTGTGGAATTTGCAAAGTGATATTTGGAAGCCCATAGAGGGCTATGGTGAAAAGGAAATATCCTAAGTTAAAAACTGGAAAGAAGATTTCTGAGAAACTGCTTTGTGTTCTGTTAATTCATCTCACAGAATTACAGCTTTCCCTCAAGAAGCCTTTCGCTAAGACTGTTCTTGTGGAATTTGCAAAGTGATATTTGAAGCCCATAGAGGGCTATGGTGAAAAAGAAATATCTTCCGTTAAAACTGGAAAGAAGCTTTCTGAGAAACTGCTTTGTGTTCTGTTAATTCATCTCACAGAGTTACAGCTTTCCCTCAAGAAGCCTTTCACTAAGACTGTTCTTGTGGAATTTGCAAAGTGATATTTGGAAGCCCAGAGGGCTATGGTGAAAAGGAAATATCTTCCGTTAAAAACTGGAAAGAAGATTTCTGAGAAACTGCTTTGTGTTCTGTTAATTCATCTCACAGAGTTACAGCTTTCCCTCAAGAAGCCTTTCGCTAAGACTGTTCTTGTGGAATTTGCAAAGTGATATTTGGAAGCCCATAGAGGGCTATGGTGAAAAGGAAATATCCTAAGATAAAACTGAAAGAAGCTTTCTGAGAAACTGCTTTGTGTTCTGTTAATTCAACTCACAGAGTTACAGCTTTCCTCAAGAAGCCTTTCGC
Source organism: Erythrocebus patas (assembly GCA_023783455.1). NCBI lineage: Eukaryota > Metazoa > Chordata > Mammalia > Primates > Cercopithecidae > Erythrocebus > Erythrocebus patas. The sequence goes on from JAKFHT010000019.1 coordinate 83,485, forward strand.
TAAGGCTGTTCTTGTGGAATTTGCAAAGTGATATTTGGAAGCCCATAGAGGGCTATGGTGAAAAGGAAATATCCTAAGATAAAACTGAAAGAAGCTTTCTGAGAAACTGCTTTGTGTTCTGTTAGTTCATCTCACAGAGTTACAGCTTTCCCTCAAGAAGCCTTTCACTAAGACTGTTCTTGTGAATTTGCAAAGTGATATTTGAAGCCCATAGAGGGCTATGGTGAAAAGGAAATATCTTCAGTTAAAAACTGGAAAGAAGCTTTCTGAGAAACTACTTTGTGTTCTGTTAATTCAACTCACAGAGTTACAGCTTTCCTTCAAGAAGCCTTTCGCTAAGACTGTTCTTGTGGAATTTGCAAAGTGATATTTGAAGCCCATAGAGGGCTATGGTGAAAAGGAAATATCCTAAGATAAAACTGAAAGAAGCTTTCTGAGAAACTGCTTTGTGTTCTGTTAATTCATCTCACAGAGTTACAGCTTTCCCTCAAGAAGCCTTTCGCTAAGACTGTTCTTGTGGAATTTGCAAAGTGATATTTGGAAGCCCATAGAGGGCTATGGTGAAAAGGAAATATCTTCCGTTAAAAACTGAAAGAAGCTTTCTGAGAAACTGCTTTGTGTTCTGTTAGTTCATCTCACAGAGTTACAGCTTTCCTCAAGAAGCCTTTCACTAAGACTGTTCTTGTGAATTTGCAAAGTGATATTTGGAAGCCCATAGAGGGCTATGGTGAAAAGGAAATATCTTCCGTTAAAAACTGGAAAGAAGCTTTCTGAGAAACTGCTTTGTGTTCTGTTAATTCATCTCACAGAGTTACAGCTTTCCTCAAGAAGCCTTTCGCTAAGACTGTTCTTGTGGAATTTGCAAAGTGATATTTGGAAGCCCATAGAGGGCTATGGTGAAAAGGAAATATCCTAAGATAAAACTGAAAGAAGCTTTCTGAGAAACTACTTTGTGTTCTGTTAATTCATCTCACAGAGTTACAGCTTTCCCTCAAGAAGCCTTTCGCTAAGACTGTTCTTGTGAATTTGCAAAGTGATATTTGAAGCCCATAGAGGGCTATGGTGAAAAGGAAATATCTTCAGTTAAAACTGAAAGAAGCTTTCTGAGAAACTACTTTGTGTTCTGTTAATTCATCTCACAGAGTTACAGCTTTCCTCAAGAAGCCTTCGCTAAGACTGTTCTTGTGGAATTTGCAAAGTGATATTTGGAAGCCCATAGAGGGCTATGGTGAAAAGGAAATATCTTCAGTTAAAACTGAAAGAAGCTTTCTGAGAAACTACTTTGTGTTCTGTTAATTCAACTCACAGAGTTACAGCTTTCCTCAAGAAGCCTTTCACTAAGACTGTTCTTGTGAATTTGCAAAGTGATATTTGGAAGCCCATAGAGGGCTATGGTGAAAAGGAAATATCCTAAGATAAAACTGAAAGAAGCTTTCTGAGAAACTGCTTTGTGTTCTGTTAGTTCATCTCACAGAGTTACAGCTTTCCCTCAAGAAGCCTTTCACTAAGACTGTTCTTGTGAATTTGCAAAGTGATATTTGGAAGCCCATAGAGGGCTATGGTGAAAAGGAAATATCTTCCGTTAAAAACTGGAAAGAAGATTTCTGAGAAACTGCTTTGTGTTCTGTTAATTCATCTCACAGAGTTACAGCTTTCCTCAAGAAGCCTTTCGCTAAGACTGTTCTTGTGGAATTTGCAAAGTGATATTTGGAAGCCCATAGAGGGCTATGGTGAAAAGGAAATATCTTCAGTTAAAAACTGAAAGAAGCTTTCTGAGAAACTGCTTTGTGTTCTGTTAATTCATCTCACAGAGTTACAGCTTTCCTCTCAAGAAGCCTTTCGCTAAGGCTGTTCTTGTGGAATTTGCAAAGTGATATTTGGAAGCCCATAGAGGGCTATGGTGAAAAGGAAATATCCTAAGATAAAACTGAAAGAAGCTTTCTGAGAAACTGCTTTGTGTTCTGTTAGTTCATCTCACAGAGTTACAGCTTTCCCTCAAGAAGCCTTTCACTAAGACTGTTCTTGTGAATTTGCAAAGTGATATTTGGAAGCCCTTAGAGGGCTATGGTGAAAAGGAAATATCTTCCGTTAAAAACTGGAAAGAAGATTTCTGAGAAACTGCTTTGTGTTCTGTTAATTCATCTCACAGAGTTACAGCTTTCCTCAAGAAGCCTTTCGCTAAGACTGTTCTTGTGGAATTTGCAAAGTGATATTTGGAAGCCCATAGAGGGCTATGGTGAAAAGGAAATATCCTAAGATAAAACTGAAAGAAGCTTTCTGAGAAACTGCTTTGTGTTCTGTTAATTCATCTCACAGAGTTACAGCTTTCCCTCAAGAAGCCTTTCGCTAAGACTGTTCTTGTGGAATTTGCAAAGTGATATTTGGAAGCCCATAGAGGGCTATGGTGAAAAGGAAATATCTTCGTTAAAAACTGGAAAGAAGCTTTCTGAGAAACTGCTTTGTGTTCTGTTAATTCATCTCACAGAGTTACAGCTTCCTCAAGAAGCCTTTCGCTAAGACTGTTCTTGTGGAATTTGCAAAGTGATATTTGGAAGCCCTAGAGGGCTATGGTGAAAAGGAAATATCTTCCGTTAAAAACTGAAAGAAGCTTTCTGAGAAACTGCTTTGTGTTCTGTTAATTCATCTCACAGAGTTACAGCTTCCTCAAGAAGCCTTTCGCTAAGACTGTTCTTGTGGAATTTGCAAAGTGATATTTGGAAGCCCATAGAGGCTATGGTGAAAAGGAAATATCTTCCGTTAAAAACTGGAAAGAAGATTTCTGAGAAACTGCTTTGTGTTCTGTTAATTCATCTCACAGAGTTACAGCTTTCCCTCAAGAAGCCTTTCACTAAGACTGTTCTTGTGGAAATTGCAAAGTGATATTTGGAAGCCCATAGAGGGCTATGGTGAAAAGGAAATATCTTCCGTTAAAAACTGAAAGAAGCTTTCTGAGAAACTGCTTTGTGTTCTGTTAATTCATCTCACAGAGTTACAGCTTTCCTCAAGAAGCCTTTCGCTAAGACTGTTCTTGTGAATTTGCAAAGTGATATTTGGAAGCCCATAGAGGGCTATGGTGAAAAGGAAATATCTTCGTTAAAAACTGGAAAGAAGCTTTCTGAGAAACTGCTTTGTTTTCTGTTAATTCATCTCACAGAGTTACAGCTTTCCCTCAAGAAGCCTTTCGCTAAGACTGTTCTTGTGGAATTTGCAAAGTGATATTTGGAAGCCCATAGAGGGCTATGGTGAAAAGGAAATATCCTAAGTTAAAAACTGAAAGAAGCTTTCTGAGAAACTGCTTTGTGTTCTGTTAATTCATCTCACAGAGTTACAGCTTTCCCTCAAGAAGCCTTTCACTAAGACTGTTCTTGTGAATTTGCAAAGTGATATTTGGAAGCCCATAGAGGCTATGGTGAAAAGGAAATATCTTCCGTTAAAAACTGAAAGAAGCTTTCTGAGAAACTGCTTTGTGTTCTGTTAATTCATCTCACAGAGTTACAGCTTTCCTCAAGAAGCCTTTCGCTAAGACTGTTCTTGTGGAATTTGCAAAGTGATATTTGGAAGCCCATAGAGGCTATGGTGAAAAGGAAATATCTTCAGTTAAAAACTGGAAAGAAGATTTCTGAGAAACTGCTTTGTGTTCTGTTAATTCATCTCACAGAGTTACAGCTTTCCCTCAAGAAGCCTTTCGCTAAGACTGTTCTTGTGGAATTTGCAAAGTGATATTTGGAAGCCCATAGAGGGCTATGGTGAAAAAGGAAATATCCTAAGATAAAACTGAAAGAAGCTTTCTGAGAAACTGCTTTGTGTTCTGTTAATTCATCTCACAGAGTTACAGCTTTCCCTCAAGAAGCCTTTCGCTAAGGCTGTTCTTGTGGAATTTGCAAGGTGATATTTGGAAGCCCATAGAGGGCTATGGTGAAAAAGGAAATATCCTAAGATAAAACTGAAAGAAGCTTTCTGAGAAACTGCTGTGTTCTGTTAATTCATCTCACAGAGTTACAGCTTTCCCTCAAGAAGCCGTTCACTAAGACTGTTCTTGTGAATTTGCAAAGTGATATTTGAAGCCCATAGAGGGCTATGGTGAAAAAGAAATATCTTCAGTTAAAACTGGAAAGAAGCTTTCTGAGAAACTGCTTTGTGTTCTGTTAATTCATCTCACAGAGTTACAGCTTTCCTTCAAGAAGCCTTTCGCTAAGACTGTTCTTGTGGAATTTGCAAAGTGATATTTGGAAGCCCTTAGAGGGCTATGGTGAAAAGGAAATATCCTAAGATAAAACTGAAAGAAGCTTTCTGAGAAACTGCTTTGTGTTCTGTTAATTCATCTCACAGAGTTACAGCTTTCCTTCAAGAAGCCTTTCACTAAGACTGTTCTTGTGGAATTTGCAAAGTGATATTTGGAAGCCCATAGAGGGCTATGGTGAAAAGGAAATATCTTCCGTTAAAAACTGAAAGAAGCTTTCTGAGAAACTGCTTTGTGTTCTGTTAGTTCATCTCACAGAGTTACAGCTTTCCCTCAAGAAGCCTTTCACTAAGACTGTTCTTGTGGAATTTGCAAAGTGATATTTGGAAGCGCCTAAGGGGCTATGGTGAAAAAGGAAATATCTTCAGTTAAAAACTGGAAAGAAGCTTTCTTAGAAACTGCTTTGTTTTCTGTTAATACATGTCACAGAGTTACAGCATTTCCCTCAAGAAGCCTTTCACTAAGACTGTTCTTGTGGAATTTGCAAGGTGATATTTGGAACCACATTGAGGGCTATGGTGAAAAAGGAAATATCCTAAGATAAAACTGAAAGAAGCTTTCTGAGAAACTGCTTTGTGTTCTGTTAATTCATCTCACAGAGTTACAGCTTTCCCTCAAGAAGCCTTTCGCTAAGACTGTTCTTGTGGAATTTGCAAAGTGATATTTGGAAGCCATAGAGGGCTATGGTGAAAAGGAAATATCTTCAGTTGAAAAGTGGAAAGAAGCAGTCTGAGAAACGGCTTTGTGTTCTCTTAATTCATCTCACAGAGTTACAGCTTTCCCCTCAAGAAGCCTTTTGCTAAGACTGTTATTGTGGAATTTGCAAAGTGATATTTTGAAGCCCTTAGAGGGCTATGGCGAAAAAGGAATATCTTCCGTTAAAAACTGGAAAGAAGATTTCTGAGAAACTCCTTTGTGTTCTGTTAATTCATCTCACAGAGTTACAGCTTTCTCCTCAAGAAGCCTTTCGCTAAGACTGTTCTTGTGGAATTTGCAAAGTGATATTTGGAAGCCCATAGAGGGCTATGGTGAAAAGGAAATATCTTCAGTTAAAAACTGAAAGAAGCTTTCTGAGAAACTGCTTTGTGTTCTGTTAATTCATCTCACAGAGTTACAGCTTTCCTCAAGAAGCCTTTCACTAAGACTGTTCTTGTGGAATTTGCAAAGTGATATTTGGAAGCCCATAGAGGGCTATGGTGAAAAGGAAATATCCTAAGATAAAACTGAAAGAAGCTTTCTGAGAAACTGCTTTGTGTTCTGTTAGTTCATCTCACAGAGTTACAGCTTTCCCTCAAGAAGCCTTTCGCTAAGACTGTTCTTGTGGAATTTGCAAAGTGATATTTGGAAGCCCATAGAGGGCTATGGTGAAAAGGAAATATCTTCCGTTAAAAACTGGAAAGAAGATTTCTGAGAAACTGCTTTGTGTTCTGTTAATTCATCTCACAGAGTTACAGCTTTCCCTCAAGAAGCCTTTCGCTAAGACTGTTCTTGTGGAATTTGCAAAGTGATATTTGGAAGCCCATAGAGGCTATGGTGAAAAGGAAATATCTTCAGTTAAAAACTGAAAGAAGCTTTCTGAGAAACTGCTTTGTGTTCTGTTAATTCATCTCACAGAGTTACAGCTTTCCCTCAAGAAGCCTTTCGCTAAGGCTGTTCTTGTGGAATTTGCAAAGTGATATTTGGAAGCCCATAGGGCTATGGTGAAAAGGAAATATCCTAAGATAAAAAAAGAAAAGAAGCTTTCTGAGAAACCGCTTTTTGTTCTGTTAGTTCATCTCACAGAGTTACAGCTTTCCACTCAAGAAGCAGTTAACTAAGACTGTTCTTGTGAAATTTCCAAAGTGATATTTGGAAGCCCGTATTCGGCTATGGTGAAAAAGGAATATCTTACGTTAAAAACTGAAAAGAAGCTTTCTGAGAAACTGCTTTGTGTTCTGTTAATTCATCTCACAGATTTACATCTTTCCCCTCAAGAAGCCTTTCGCTAAGAGTGTTCTTGTGGAATTTGCAAGATGATATTTGGAGGCCCTTAGAGGGCTATGGTGAAAAAGGAAATATCTTATGTTAAAAACTGGAAAGAAGATTTCCGAGAAACTTCTTTGTATTCTGTTAATTCATCTAACAGAGTTACAGCTTTCCCCTCCAGAAGCCTTTCGCTAAGAGTGTTCTTGTGGAATTTGCAAAGTGATATTTGGAAGGCCATAAAGGGCTACGGTGAAAAAGGAAATATCCTAAGATAAAAACTGAAGAGAATCTTTCTGAGAAACTGCTTTGCGTTCTGTTAATTCGTCTCACAGTGTTACAGCTTTTCTCTCAAGAAGCCTCTCGATAAGACAGTTTTTGTGGAATTTGCAAAGTGATATTGGAAGCCTATAGAGGGCTATGGTGAAAAAGGAAATATCCTAAGATAAAATCTGAAAAGAAGCTTTCTGAGAAACTGCTTTGTGGTCTGTTAATTCATCTCACAGAGTTACAGCTTTCCCCTCAAGAAGCCTTTCACTAAGACTGTTCTTGTGGAATTTGCAAAGTGATATTTGGAAGCCCATAGGGCTATGGTGAAAAAGAAATATCTTCCGTTAAAAACTGAAAGAAGCTTTCTGAGAAACTGCTTTGTGTTCTGTTAATTCATCTCACAGAGTTACAGCTTTCCTCAAGAAGCCTTTCACTAAGACTGTTCTTGTGAATTTGCAAAGTGATATTTGAAGCCCATAGAGGGCTATGGTGAAAAGGAAATATCTTCCGTTAAAAACTGGAAAGAAGTTTTCTGAGAAACTGCTTGTGTTCTGTTAATACATCTCACCGAGTTACAGCTTTCCCTCAAGAAGCCTTTAACTAAGACTGTTCTTGTGGAATTTGCAAAGTGATATTTGGAAGCCCATAGAGGGCTATGGTGAAAAGGAAATATCCTAAGTTAAAAACTGAAAGAAGCTTTCTGAGAAACTGCTTTGTGTTCTGTTAATTCATCTCACAGAGTTACAGCTTTCCCTCAAGAAGCCTTCACTAAGACTGTTCTTGTGAATTTGCAAAGTGATATTTGAAGCCCATAGAGGGCTATGGTGAAAAGGAAATATCTTCGTTAAAACTGGAAAGAAGCTTTCTGAGAAACTGCTTTGTGTTCTGTTAATTCATCTCACAGAGTTACAGCTTTCCCTCAAGAAGCCTTTCGCTAAGACTGTTCTTGTGGGATTTGCAAAGTGATATTTGGAAGCCCATAGAGGGCTATGGTGAAAAGGAAATATCCTAAGTTAAAAACTGGAAAGAAGCTTTCTGAGAAACTGCTTTGTGTTCTGTTAATTCATCTCACAGAGTTACAGCTTTCCTCAAGAAGCCTTTCACTAAGACTGTTCTTGTGAATTTGCAAAGTGATATTTGGAAGCCCATAGAGGCTATGGTGAAAAGGAAATATCTTCCGTTAAAACTGGAAAGAAGCTTTCTGAGAAACTGTTTGTGTTCTGTTAATTCATCTCACAGAGTTACAGCTTTCCCTCAAGAAGCCTTCGCTAAGACTGTTCTTGTGGGATTTGCAAAGTGATATTTGGAAGCCCATAGAGGGCTATGGTGAAAAGGAAATATCTTCCGTTAAAACTGGAAAGAAGCTTTCTGAGAAACTGTTTGTGTTCTGTTAATTCATCTCACAGAGTTACAGCTTTCCTTCAAGAAGCCTTTCGCTAAGACTGTTCTTGTGGAATTTGGAAAGTGATATTTGGAAGCCCATAGAGGCTATGGTGAAAAGGAAATATCTTCCGTTAAAACTGGAAAGAAGATTTCTGAGAAACTGCTTTGTGTTCTGTTAATTCATCTCACAGAGTTACAGCTTTCCTCAAGAAGCCTTTCGCTAAGACTGTTCTTGTGGAATTTGCAAAGTGATATTTGGAAGCCCATAGGGCTATGGTGAAAAGGAAATATCCTAAGATAAAACTGAAAGAAGCTTTCTGAGAAACTGCTTTGTGTTCTGTTAATTCATCTCACAGAGTTACAGCTTTCCCTCAAGAAGCCTTTCGCTAAGGCTGTTCTTGTGGAATTTGCAAAGTGATATTTGGAAGCCCATAGAGGGCTATGGTGAAAAAGAAATATCTTCCGTTAAAACTGGAAAGAAGATTTCTGAGAAACTGCTTTGTGTTCTGTTAATTCATCTCACAGAGTTACAGCTTTCCCTCAAGAAGCCTTTCACTAAGACTGTTCTTGTGGAATTTGGAAAGTGATATTTGGAAGCCCATAGAGGGCTATGGTGAAAAGGAAATATCCTAAGATAAAACTGAAAGAAGCTTTCTGAGAAACTGCTTTGTGTTCTGTTAATTCATCTCACAGAGTTACAGCTTTCCCTCAAGAAGCCTTTCGCTAAGACTGTTCTTGTGGAATTTGCAAAGTGATATTTGGAAGCCCATAGAGGGCTATGGTGAAAAGGAAATATCTTCCGTTAAAACTGGAAAGAAGCTTTCTGAGAAACTGCTTTGTGTTCTGTTAATTCATCTCACAGAGTTACAGCTTTCCTCAAGAAGCTTTTCGCTAAGACTGTTCTTGTGGGATTTGCAAAGTGATATTTGGAAGCCCATAGAGGGCTATGGTGAAAAGGAAATATCTTCCGTTAAAAACTGAAAGAAGCTTTCTGAGAAACTGCTTTGTGTTCTGTTAATTCATCTCACAGAGTTACAGCTTTCTCCTCAAGAAGCCTTTCGCTAAGACTGTTCTTGTGGAATTTGCAAAGTGATATTTGGAAGCCCATAGAGGGCTATGGTGAAAAGGAAATATCTTCCGTTAAAACTGGAAAGAAGCTTTCTGAGAAACTGCTTTGTGTTCTGTTAATTCATCTCACAGAGTTACAGCTTTCCCCTCAAGAAGCCTTTCGCTAAGACTGTTCTTGTGGGATTTGCAAAGTGATATTTGGAAGCCCATAGAGGGCTATGGTGAAAAGGAAATATCTTCCGTTAAAAACTGAAAGAAGCTTTCTGAGAAACTGCTTTGTGTTCTGTTAATTCATCTCACAGAGTTACAGCTTTCTCCTCAAGAAGCCTTTCGCTAAGACTGTTCTTGTGGAATTTGCAAAGTGATATTTGGAAGCCCATAGAGGGCTATGGTGAAAAAGGAAATATCTTCCGTTAAAAACTGGAAAAGAAGTTTCTGAGAAACTGCTTTGTGTTCTGTTAATTCATCTCACAGAGTTACAGCTTTCCTCAAGAAGCCTTTCACTAAGACTGTTCTTGTGGAATTTGCAAAGTGATATTTGGAAGCCCATAGAGGGCTATGGTGAAAAGGAAATATCTTCAGTTAAAAACTGAAAGAAGCTTTCTGAGAAACTGCTTTGTGTTCTGTTAAATAACCTCACAGAGTTACAGGTTTTCCCTGAAGAATCCTTTCGCTAAGACTGTTCTTGTGGAATTTCCAAAGAGATACTTGGAAGCCCATAGAGGGCTATGGTGAAAAAGGAAATATCTTCCGTAAAAAACTGGAAAGAAGCTTTCTGAGAAACTGCTTGTGTTCTGTTAATTCATCTCACAGAGTTACAGCTTTCTCCTCAAGAAGCCTTTCGCTAAGACTGTTCTTGTGGAATTTGCAAAGTGATATTTGGAAGCCCATAGAGGGCTATGGTGAAAAGGAAATATCTTCAGTTAAAACTGGAAAGAAGCTTTCTGAGAAACTGCTTTGTGTTCTGTTAATTCATCTCACAGAGTTACAGCTTTCTCCTCAAGAAGCCTTTCGCTAAGACTGTTCTTGTGGAATTTGCAAAGTGATATTTGGAAGCCCATAGAGGGCTATGGTGAAAAGGAAATATCTTCAGTTAAAACTGGAAAGAAGCTTTCTGAGAAACTGCTTTGTGTTCTGTTAATTCATCTCACAGAGTTACAGCTTTCCTCAAGAAGCCTTTCACTAAGACTGTTCTTGTGAATTTGCAAAGTGATATTTGGAAGCCCATAGAGGGCTATGGTGAAAAAGGAAATATCCTAAGATAAAACTGAAAGAAGCTTTCTGAGAAACTGCTTTGTGTTCTGTTAATTCATCTCACAGAGTTACAGCTTTCCCTCAAGAAGCCTTTCGCTAAGACTGTTCTTGTGGAATTTGCAAAGTGATATTTGGAAGCCCATAGAGGGCTATGGTGAAAAGGAAATATCCTAAGATAAAACTGAAAGAAGCTTTCTGAGAAACTGCTTGTGTTCTGTTAATTCATCTCAGAGTTACAGCTTTCCTCAAGAAGCCTTTTGCTAAGACTGTTCTTGTGGAATTTGCAAAGTGATATTTGGAAGCCCATAGAGGGCTATGGTGAAAAAGGAAATATCTTCAGTTAAAACTGAAAGAAGCTTTCTGAGAAACTGCTTTGTGTTCTGTTAATTCATCTCACAGAGTTACAGCTTTCCCTCAAGAAGCCTTTCGCTAAGACTGTTCTTGTGGAATTTGCAAAGTGATATTTGGAAGCCCAGAGGGCTATGGTGAAAAGGAAATATCTTCAGTTAAAAACTGGAAAGAAGCTTTCTGAGAAACTGCTTTGTGTTCTGTTAATTCATCTCACAGAGTTCTTGTGGAATTTGCAAAGTGATATTTGGAAGCCCATAGAGGGCTATGGTGAAAAGGAAATATCTTCAGTTAAAACTGAAAGAAGCTTTCTGAGAAACTGCTTTGTGTTCTGTTAATTCATCTCACAGAGTTACAGCTTTCCCTCAAGAAGCCTTTCGCTAAGACTGTTCTTGTGGAATTTGTAAAGTGATATTTGGAAGCCCATAGAGGGCTATGGTGAAAAGGAAATATCTTCAGTTAAAAACTGGAAAGAAGCTTTCTGAGAAACTGCTTTGTGTTCTGTTAATTCATCTCACAGAGTTACAGCTTTCCCTCAAGAAGCCTTCCACTAAGACTCTTCTTGTGGAATTTGCAAATTTATATTTGGAAGCCCATAGTGGGCTATGGTGAAAAGGAAATATCTTCAGTTAAAAACTGGAAAGAAGCTTTCTGAGAAACTGCTTTGTGTTCTGTTAATTCATCTCACAGAGTTACAGCTTTCCTTCAAGAAGCCTTTCACTAAGACTGTTCTTGTGGAATTTGCAAAGTGATATTTGAAGCCCATAGAGGGCTATGGTGAAAAAGGAAATATCTTCCGTTAAAAACTGGAAAGAAGCTTTCTGAGAAACTGCTTTGTGTTCTGTTAATTCATCTCACAGAGTTACAGCTTTCTCCTCAAGAAGCCTTTCGCTAAGACTGTTCTTGTGGAATTTGCAAAGTGATATTTGGAAGCCCATAGAGGGCTATGGTGAAAAGGAAATATCTAAGTTAAAAACTGGAAAGAAGCTTGAGAAACTGCTTGTGTTCTGTTAATTCATCTCAGAGTTACAGCTTCCTCAAGAAGCCTTCACTAAGACTGTTCTTGTGAATTTGCAAAGTGATATTTGAAGCCCATAGAGGGCTATGGTGAAAAGGAAATATCTTCAGTTAAAAACTGGAAAGAAGCTTCTGAGAAACTGCTTGTGTTCTGTTAATTCATCTCAGAGTTACAGCTTCCTCAAGAAGCCTTCGCTAAGACTGTTCTTGTGAATTTGCAAAGTGATATTTGGAAGCCCATAGGGCTATGGTGAAAAGGAAATATCCTAAGTTAAAACTGAAAGAAGCTTGAGAAACTGCTTGTGTTCTGTTAATTCATCTCAGAGTTACAGCTTCCTCAAGAAGCCTTCACTAAGACTGTTCTTGTGGAATTTGCAAAGTGATATTTGGAAGCCCATAGAGGCTATGGTGAAAAGGAAATATCTTCCGTTAAAAACTGAAAGAAGCTTGAGAAACTGCTTGTGTTCTGTTAATTCATCTCAGAGTTACAGCTTCCTCAAGAAGCCTTCGCTAAGACTGTTCTTGTGGAATTTGCAAAGTGATATTTGGAAGCCCATAGGGCTATGGTGAAAAGGAAATATCTTCCGTTAAAAACTGAAAGAAGCTTGAGAAACTG